>BGPR01002084.1:176431-191528 GCA_013235015.1 Araneus ventricosus
AGATCTAAGAACCCGGCTCCTCTCCCGGACAAAGGCCGAGCAGGAGGAAGTCCCATTACACAAGCTAAACTTTGGACGGTGGAAGAGGCTAATTAAATTGTTCCATTCCGATGGAGAAAGAGACCATCGGATGAGAAGAGTAAAAGCTGCATTAACTGCGCATGACTTCAGACAGAATTGCTCAGATTCGCACGTTTATTGCTCTGAAAATAAGCCGAGATCTTATATTAATTTCTATTGAACAAACGCATTAGAGGTTTCTTTTTTCTTTTTTTTTTTTTTGGTTCATAGGTTAACTAATTTTTTCTTTTTTGTATTCAAAGAGAAAGTATTATGATCGTCAAATTAATGCTGTGTTTCATAAATCTTTACATACGATTGCCTTATCATGGATGTAATAAATACGTTCATCAGTGTGGCGATTTTAAATTAGCTTATTTTTGGAGATAAGATTTATATTAAAAGTAAATAGAAAAATTATGCAGTGGAATTTGACAAATTTAAAGCTGATGGTAAAAATTCGATTCATTCAAAAATTCGAATTAAGGAAACGAATCTACTAATGCGTGCAGCAAGCGAAAAGGACAACTTTTAAACTAAAAATGGCTGTAAAGATTTTCTTTTAATACTTAACAGTTTTATAACAAATAATACATAATTAATGAATAAACAATAACTAATTTTAATATATAAGATAATTATAGTCATAATTAAAAAATTAATTTTAAAAAACAATTTCAGTAAATAAGTATTATACTATAATAAATAATGCTATATTATTTCTTAAAATTGTTTTAATAAATTCTAAATCACCATTTTCATGAAAATATTCTATAATAAACATTAAAAATCAAAGTTTGCTTCCGAAAATGACTCCCTTTGAAACATATTGTTGCGAACCTGCAATCTTGCTTCCTAGCCATGTTAGTTATATGGTTGGAAACAGACATTTACAGAGGTTTTATTGGATGCCGAAGGAATGGACCCACGACCTTGGCGATCATTTGGCGACAAAATGAAGATCTTCGAAAATACTAGAATTTTTGCTCTAACTCTATCAAGGACGGAGTTATGGAGAATCTTCGAGAAATTTCTGTGACGTCACATCCTGTCGAAAAAGGGTGTAAATACCAACCTACTCAACGAGGAATTTATCTCTTCGAAGTCTTGCATATATTGCTAGTTGGTCAGCTATTAGACGCTGAGCGTTATTGCTCTTGCTGTTATTATTATTACTGATTTGCTGTCTGCTTGTATTGCTAATTTGTGCAAATGCTGTTCTTTCCTTGATACCTGTGCTTCGAGATTCTGGAATATTCGTTAAATAAAGCGTTGCTCTCCATTATCCTGCTTGATGGACTGCGTTCACCGTACACTCATTGGGCGATTTGAGTAACAATATTGATGGCATGCCAGTCTATCTGTATCTAAATAATGAAATTAATGCTATGGTAAAAATTTGTAGTTTTTTGATGCGATACTTAACACGCTTTTTTTTTAACTTGACCTATTTCATGCATGTAAAGATGGAGTTCTGTAATCGAGTTTTTACTCACTTCCAGATGGTAAAGAGTTCTAAAAGTTTGTGCAGTTGCACGTTCCCGAAGAAAATTTCAATATTTAGCACTCAGTTAATAGATTAAATTTAATTAAATTTTTTCATACGAGTGGCAGAATCTGGTCGTGAATTTGAGGAAAAGATTGATTTTAAGATCCTATAATGTATATAACAATGGACTATGAAATACATTAAAGACTGAAAAGCAGCAAAGAATAAGAATAAAATTTTCTTAAGAATAATACTCTTTTATTAGTATATTAGAAATTAGAATATAATTTTTTGCATAAACAATATGGACGTCAAAACAAAAACACAAAATTGTGAGGAGCTGAAAACAATATTATAAGTAAATTAAGCCATAAAGAACATCATTAGAAAGAAAATTCCTAAACATTCAACCAAATTTAAAATATAACAAAAATGTGAATAAATTCCAAGTTTCATTCGAATATTTCTATCAGCTCCTCACGATTTGTCACCTATATTTTTGATAAAAAAAATATTTTCGAATTTCTAGTACACTATTAAAGTATATTTTTAAAAACTTTCTTTTATTATTTAATTTGACATTTCCATGAAAATTAAAGTAACTTCTTGTCATCATTATTATTAATATATTTTTTTCTTATAAAGTGCGGAAAATCTAAAATTTGCTGTCATTATTTCATTCTGCTCTGCTTTTATTGCTCTTTAATTCATGTTTTTTAGTGAAAGAATTTAGTCGTTTTGAGAACGGAAGCATGCGCATTCACTGCAACTTTTACTCAACGTCCAGTTTGTCGAATAGGAAAAAGAACGAAGCTGTCCAATACTTTCGAAGGGAGACTTCCTCTCCCTAGAGCTTGAGTGAAAAGATGAAACAAAGGATGGGACTCCAAAATAGTAATTGTTTGAAGCTGGCTAGCAGTTGCGAGATAACATGCGTGGACAATAGTTCGGGAAGTTCGCCGTTGCGAATGGGAAAAAAATAAAAACATCCAGTCCTTTTAGAATGGCTTAATTGTAGGAAAAGTTTAGTTTAATGACTGTGCTGAACATGGGAACAAAGTTGCCTTTCTTGAAATTACACTTGAGGGGAAATTCAGGGAGAATTGCTTGAAGACCACTTTAATTTCTACTAATAATAAAAGAGAATGTGTGTGTGTTGGCGCTCTACATCACAGACTGCTGGAGCTAGAGCTATGAATTTTGGTACCAGCATTCTTTGCAGGGTTGTAATGTGCACCTTGAAGCCCTTTTTTGAAATTTTAATTAATTAATAATTAAGCGAAATTTTGGCGTTTTTCCTTAATAACTGTCGAAAATATTGCAGCACAAAAATCATTTTTACGCCATCTGAAAGTGCAAAACATTACCTTTTCAATGATATCAATTAAGTTGCAGTACAATTTTTTTCTCTAATTTTAATAACCTTTTAAAAATGTTTGGCATGATTTACAACAATACTTTTCATTGTTGAAACGCAATTCAAACCGTTTTCATTGTTTAAACAAATATTTAATTGCGTGTTTCTATTCCATTGTTGAAAACTAAGATGTTTTAAGCCAACTAACATGCTGCTTGACTTAAAATGTGCGTGCCATTTTAATGTTGAAGTCAAATAAATATTTTACATGAGGAATAAGAAAGTAAAGTTGGCGCTGACAACGTACAATTAGATGTTACATTACACGGATAGTTTCTTCACTCCATTAGAGATTTTCATGTATACAAGGAACAGAACAGGTGGAAGGCTACGAAAAGAACGCGGGTTAAATATCGCAATTCGAAGTTTAAAATTATTTTATAAAAAATTATTAATATTATTTAAATTAAAAATTATTGAAATTATTTAATAAAAAAACTATGAATATAAAATTATGAATAAGAGATTCAGGTGAAATTTTATTCCCGTCGAACAAGCTGGTCGCCGAAGGCGGCTAGTAATGAATAAAAGTAGATCAAATAAATAAACCTTTTGGTAGGCTGTATCATAGGTATATCCGCAAATTTTGTGTTCGTGGATACGCAATCAAATTTAGATACATTTACCGATGAATGTATTCTGATACAATCCACAGATGTTATTGACCCATTTGATTACACTTGGTTACAGTGGCTGTACATCACTTGGTTACCGACATCGGCAATGGCGACGAAATATTACTTACCAAGTACCTCTTTTAGAAGTTAATTTCTGCACCTCTACATCAGAATTTGGAATATTTGAAATATTTTTATTTTACCGAGAAAAAATAATATTTTGATTGATTTAAGATGAGTGATTGTTCTCTATAGTTCAATTAAAATGAGATTTATTGTGATTTAAAAATTTTTAAATTTCAAATTTTTATTTAAAATACTTATGCATTTAGTGGGATTATCGTTTCTCAATGTGTTTTATTTTAGGCTATTAAGATTTTTTATTCATTTCGGTAGAGTTCTCGGATAAAAAGGCGTTCTATTCATCGCAGCTTTTTCATGGCTTACGTAGTAGCAATTTTTTGAAATTTAAGTGATTAGATTTGTATCGTCTGTATTAGTGATTTTTCGTCTTTTTATACGTGTGGGAAAGTGCTCTAATACTTGATTCAGCAGTATCCTGGGTCATTTTCTTCAGTTGGGAACTGCAACTTCGGTAGCTGGTCGTTGTTGGAGTTTGCTGCGAGTTTCAAAGAATTTAATTGAGGTTAATACTTGCAATATTAAAACAGGAACACTGAATGTGAATTAAATATATTAGCTGTAAATTCAATTCAAAATATTAATAAATTGAAAAGACTGATATTTATTTTTGCTTAGTCGCATGAGAGCTATTAAAATTACCACATTGATTGTTCAAATCCTTGCTGTTTTCATGCAAATGACAATACTGTTTCTATCAATATAAAAGTGGAGAATAGAATTCATTTCACGTGCGCAGAATTTATTATATAATACTTTGAAATAATGATTTGAAGAGAAGATAGAGGGAGGCGATTAGGGATTGCGAAGAGGAGGTACAATAACGTATTGTACTTCCTTGTAGCTTTTAGTGGTTAAACTAAACACACAACACTGTTAAAACAAACTAAATGTTTGTTATAACATTTATAACAAACATTTGGACGAACACGTTAAAAACACAAACACTAACAAATGATATTATATTGACTTTACATGACATTGCATGATACTCTTGACACTGATGTAATAATAAGAACAAAATACAATGTATAGTGTTGATTGTAGAACGAGTTGTAGTGCTGCCCGTGCTGATTTCCATATGTCTGCTGCATGAGAAAATAGATGACGGCTTGATAATATGGTAGCTGGTGATACTGATCGCCTTCACAAACCCATTATATATGTTTTAACTCGTATGTCTTAAATCGGAGTTAAATTTATACCTTCAAAAGTGCCGTTATTTATATATATCCATTTCATTGGGCACCAGTAGTTGCCAGAGAGATTTTCTGTAATAATTAGTAAGTACCTGGCAGGGCCGTGGAGAGGGGGTGGCGAGATTGGCCCCTTCCAAGGGCGCAGACAGAGGTGGGGTGCAGAAATGACAACTAAAAACAACAGTTTAAGAGTTGGGGGTGTGATCTGCTGTGCAAATAAAAAATAATTCAAGAATAATCCTTCTGTGATTGACTAAAAATTACGGGAAAATTAAAATCTTTCAAAAAATATATTTGTGATTTCATTATTATTTAAATATTGTTTGTAAATTCAGTGATAAATTTAATATTTTGCGTACAGTACTTTTCATCATTATAGTTCATTTGCCTATTTTTTTTTCCAAAAACACATCATTTTTATTAAACTTATTTACAAAATTATAATGTTTGCTAAATCTGTGCAGGAAAAATATGCAAGAAGGTATGTTTCCTACTGGGAAGGAGAGATTATAGGGAATGAAAAATTAACAAAAATGTAGCACGTAGTGAGGGGGGAGGGATGTAGCTTTGATAGATCTGTCGAGGACGCAAGATCACCTCGGTACTATCCTGGCACTTGAATCATCAGACTTCAAACCATGTGAATTTTTCCTTTGAGATAATCTCAAAAGCATGTCGTGGCAATATCAGAAATTTGTCAGAGTTGAAAAATGTCATTCCCTGCTATATTCGTAACATTACGGGTGATATGCTATTGTAGAAATGGCAATATTGCGCTTTCACTTGGTTGTAGAAAAAAGTGGATAGCACATTGAGCCTATACTATTATAGCTTGCCCGAGGTCCACTCGTACGTCGAGTTATGACATATTAAAACTTGTAAGCTAAAATTAATTTCATGAACGTTATAACAAGATGCAAAACTGATGAGTACTCCATCAACATCTGAAGTGTTCTATGGACTCTTATATGAAACACTGCGGCAACACATCATTAAAACTAAGTGGGTCATCTAATTAAAGGGACATACAACTCTTAAACCTCGAAAAAATGGGGGGAAACTGTCAAATTCGATACATTATATCTCTGAAACAATGCAATTCACAAACTCACTTTTTTTCTAGAAGATATCTGTTCTTTCTCTTATAGTACACACATTTTTAAACCTTTATATTGGTATATATTTATTTTCGATAGTAATAAATATGGGTATAATTTTTAGAGAAAAAATGAGATAGTCACCTTGCGCGCATGGTTACGAATAAAATATTGGTCTAAACATAATATTTTGGGTATTTAAGTAATCCAAACAGTCTGTTTAAGAATCTGAACCTCAATTTATTAATATTTAAATTTAATTTCTATTATATATATCAACTTAAAATAAAATGTTAAAAATAGTTAAAATTTCAAATTTTCTTAACTCCCCCAAAAAAACGTCTTTGGAGAAAACTTGTACAAAAATTGTAGTTCAATTTGTAGAACATAGCACAATACATATTCAGTAAAAATTTTGTGAAAAAATATTCTATAGTTCTTGAGATCTTGTTCGCGCTATATAAAAAAACACACATTTTGAGATACAGCGCTTTAAAGATATGGCCATTTCAATGTTTACGTTGAACAGCTGATACATATTTCTTCATAACTTTCATAATTATGGGAATTTTTTTAACGCGGATTGTTTTAAATTGTTCAGAAAAGACTGAGGAATAATATATATTTTAAAAATCGAAAATTTTCGAGGTTTAACAGTCGTATGTCCCCTTAAATAACAGAGAAAACAACACAGTCAAAGGGTTGAAATCTGTTATAATGTCCATATCAATAATAAATCTTCATTTCATCTGGTTGTGACTTTTCAAACTAGTTTCTTTTCTTTCAGGATTTAAATTCCATCTCCTCCTTGATAATATTTAAAGCTTTGATGACTTTTAGCCGAGTAGTCGAATTTTTTTGCTCATAATTTCTGTAACTTAGAAAATAAAAAAAAAAAATGTTTTTAAGCGCCGGGAATCACATTCATCGACAAGAAATGAAAGATTGATTTTTAAGTATCAAACGAAGTGTATCATGTTTGGTATATTCTAAACATGAAATGGAGTGAAAATAACTCAGTTTAGACTCGTGAAGTAAAACTCTATAGCCACAACGAAAAGCAAGTGGGAAAGAATTCAACAGCTACGAAAGGAGGGGGAGGGTTGGGCGAGTTCCGAATATCCCCGAGTGACCGCGCCGCACCCCTGTTCGATTTCGAAACAGATGCAAAGTGGAAATATATACTTACAAGTCGCCAACAAAGTTTCGTCTTTCACTTTTTCCTACGAGCCTTTGGCAAAGGCTCTTTGAATTCCAATGCCTTATCGCCTCGCCTGCTTCCCTCCCCTCTCTCATAGCCACGAGTCCAAGTGGCCAACCTGTTCCATTCTATTTTGACGTTTTATTCCAAAAATATCTGGAAAAGTCGACAAACGTCTTTATTCTCCTCTTGAGATGAAACGGAGTCCCGTGTGGAAAATGGTGCTCTTGGCGGCTGAGAAAATGGCAATAATACGACCTGACCGTAAACGGAAGACGACGAGAGGAATTTTGATAGTTCTTATTCGTGACAGTGTCTATTGAGAGTACGAAAGAAAAAGTTTCAAGCTGTTATCTTGCAGAGTCGCCAGGTGCTTCTTCCGACGAATCTGCAGCGAGCTTCTTCCAAGCATTTTTCTTACGCCTTTTAAGAAAATTAACGGAACATTCTTTCAACTCTTCCATGTAATGCTGGGTTTAAAAGAGGCCGATCATAAAAATAACCGCTTTTCTATAATAATAATAATAAACTGGTGTTTTTTCCTTCCAGAAAAAAAATATTTACTTCCTTCTTATTAATTGTTGATTTTAATCGATGTGTTTGTTATTTAATTGATCAGGGAACCAGAGCTGAAGCTTTATTAATCTCATTTCGTCTGTAATCTGAATTTCATCTCTTGTCCAAATTTCCTATTAACGCAATTTAAAAATACCAATGAATTTGAATGTATTTTGATTAATTGATGTCAAAACTGACACAATTGTAAAAGTTGTTTTTGATTGTCGTTTCCATGAATTAAGTCTGTATCTTGAGTCCTTAGTGACAATCGTGGGCAACAATTTTGTGGGTCTAATTCTCTTGAGGACGCATATGTTGAATGTATCTTAATAAAAAAATTATTCATTCATTCAATCATTTCATTTATTCACGGAAATACCCTTATTCGGCATTGAAGATTTGCTTGTTGCTGCATAAGGAGTTTTACTGCACCGTGAAGATTTAAAGGTAATTTAATGGTCGACAAAGAGTGAATTGGCCCTAAGTGTTTAATTAAATACAAAACCGAATAAATTCCTCCATAAATCTTAGAGGGACAAAATTACAAATGTTAGGAAAATAATAACTACAAACTAAATTTTACAATATAAAAGTGTTAATCGTCGATTTCCAGCGTGAGTACTG
The DNA here is from genome assembly GCA_013235015.1 of Araneus ventricosus. Taxonomy (NCBI): domain Eukaryota; kingdom Metazoa; phylum Arthropoda; class Arachnida; order Araneae; family Araneidae; genus Araneus; species Araneus ventricosus. The sequence continues at coordinate 184,835 of BGPR01002084.1, forward strand.
CCTTAGGTGTCATGCTCATCATCTGACCAAAATTACAGGTCCGGCTCCATACCTCCTCCCAAGTACTCAGGCCTGATCTAAATCTTCTATTTAAAGGTCCTCCAGTTGGTGCGACTTGGAAATTGGAAACAGGGTATCCTGATTAGTGTTGTGCTCCATCATCCGACCACAGGTAGGACCCGGAGGTCCATTCCAAAATGACCCTCGCGTAGTTTCAAAATTGACGTTTACTAAATTGAACCGAACTCTTCTTGATTGGATTGATACACTTGGACTCTTTTGAGATTACGCAGTTTACTGGAGGCTGAACGAAAGTGAGCAACTCAGACGCTCTCATGTGGTACCGGGGAAATCTTCTTCTGTGGCAAGCACCATGATCTCGAGGTATCCTATGTGATCTGTGGCTCTTTCAGAAAGTTACCTTCCTGTGAATCGCGCATGGGTGAGCTGGTTTGACCTTTGGAAATTGGAGGGATCCAGGTTCGAAAGCCAAGCCTACCGCGATACGCCATATGTGGGTCTAGTGCAATACTAAATTTGGACATCGTTCACCATCAAACGTCTCAAGCTAATGTTGCAGGAAGCTTTTGAGAATAGCCCAGTACAAATATGGTGTCCTATATTGTGTAATATTATCTGATATTATAAGGGATATTGTACAATATTAAGGCTAATATTGCGAATACTGTTCGTCATCGCACAATATTGCGCCTTAAAGCAGATATAATATTCTGATTAGGTTAAAATAATTGACAAATCAGATTAAATCAAACTAAGTAACGCTTAAAAGCCCTGATTTGAATGAGATTGCACTTAACTTTTCTCCCCCTGACTTATGCAGATTTTATCGGTGCTTCGTGACCTAGGGATTGCCCTAACTCGCGCACAAGGCTGCCTGCCATCGTCATTATCTCTACATTGTTACCCGAGCCTACTCACACATTCAATTCCTTCTTGAAATAAGAATAAAACGGTTGCAGATGAGAAGGCCTTGGGAGAGTACATGCAGACGATACTACTTTTTGCCAAGACGATCTCATACTGGTGAAGGAGCCTTCCAAAAGCACACATCTCTTGCTGGAGTGTTCGGGTGAGTGGGGTCTCACCGTTGGTAATAATTTAGGTGCGTAGCCTGTTCTATCATTGAAATCAGTTTGGTTGGAGTGCTTTTCTGACTCTGCCACCCAACGCGCTGTTGTTTCTGCAAAGAGAGCATCGATCTTTATTTCTTTGTTCACGATTACGGCATCGAGTAAATGACGAAAACAAATATATCGACAGAAGGTCGAGGTTTCTTTCTCCTACCAAACAACGATTATGAAATGGTGAAGCCGGTGTTACTGCCCCGTCTTGTTTTCGAAACCGTCGAAACTTCGTGTCGTGGAGAGATGGGCGAGCCCTTCTCTTTTCAAGATCACAGGGCCTTTTGGTTTTGTAGTTTCTTTCGAAATGAAAGGATGCTATTGAAAGGAAAGAAACACATCATTGTTTCTTAACGAGACTGGACGCAACAGAATGATTTACATTGCTTGTTGATGTTTATGTAATGGTGCAAAACGATTTCATATTGTTGTTTGTTAGGTGTCTGAAGTAAAAGATTTGCCAAAGAGGACGAGTGTAAGCTCATTCATTGTCTAAGGTATGATTGACTTATCTGTAATCTGCAAAATAATTTATTTGGTATTTCCCCAGTTTTTAACTGATCAAGGTATTGCTACTCATCTTAGTCAATGGTGCGTCACTCTGCCTGAGTCCAAAGACCACAACTCTTGACGCGTGAATTCAGTTTGGTCTAATTAGATGGATGGTAGATCCTATTTAGGGCTTGAAGGCTTAGTTATACATACAATATCCTGTTTGGAAGCCACTCGGAGGGCCATTCTTCTTAGACGGACCTCGTAATTTTGAAACTGTGGTCAGATGACGCAGTGACACCTCAATCGGCATCCGAAAACATCCTCAATGTACAATAGTACCTTGTTTCTGACATTGATTACTTAAATCATATAATAACGCAAGGAGAATTGTGAGATTCTAAAACGTGTTCAGTTTTTTTTTTTTTTTGTCTTAATTTATTACTTGACTAAATTACAGATTTAAATATCAAAAAATTCTGTAACCTGATCTACAAGTCAGTTATTTCTAGTCCTCCCTCCAAAAAAAACAAGTAGGAATTGATTGCATTTGAGCTGCCCAGCTTCACGCTGAATTTTGTCAAAACGGTCTGATATAAGATGTTTCTTTTGTCATTTAATATTGCCCTCCTGACATTGGTTCTTTAAGAACTTCCTTTTGTACAGGGACGATACTCATGGTTTATGGAATGCCGCTGTGAAGAATCTAATTCAATTTCAGGAACCATTTTATTAGATGGCTGGGTTCCACGACACAGTACATTAAAAGGCACAAAAGACGTTATAAACATGAACAACAACACAATAAAATACAGAAAAGAAGAGAGAGAAGCATCATGGGAAACTCGACGGCTCTGTGTAGTGCCACCTACCAAGGGTAAAAAAAGGAGAAGACAGTGAATTGTAACCGCTACACTTTTCAAAAATATAAGATCTGCAAACTGAAAGTTAGAAGGCTTAAAGTGCCACTCTATAATGTCTGAAATGAAAATATCGAAAAAAACCGTAAATAACATATTCAGATGGTCTCTTTCCATAGCAAATAAGTTTCAACATTAGCCACTAATGTTCACTACTCAAAATTTAATTAATGCTTTCTACACCATAACGAAGTTTATATTACTTCTGTCTGAATGGTTTGGCGACAGAATTCATACAGACCCTAGGAACGCTCCTTTAAAGATTCTATGTGGGGCATCTGTTAAATTGCATTGGGTCAAAAGTCACACATCGACAAGTCATCATCGTAAAAATACCCTTGTGAAAATATGAAGACCAAACAGATGAAGTTAGTTTGTTCTAGTATATCAACCCATTTTGAAGTAACGCGATATCTCATTCTACTGGACCTCATAATTTTCAGCCAAAGAATTTTATGACAATGATGACACCTGAGGTGATTCTACCCAAACTTCCACCTTACACCAACGGGAAAAGTTTGAGCTCTGACTAGACTGAATGTACACTAAATTTGTATGTGAATGGGTGGAAATTTTGTGGAATCGGGTTTGAATACGAACTGTCCTTGTTTCAAGTGGCCTTGCCATCAACTCATGGCCTTCTAAACAGATGACAAGTACTACGCACAAGCACTTGATTTTTTTTTTATTGATTTGTAGAAAAAAGAATCAATATATACTGCTAAAACCGTTTCAAAGCACATTCTTTTATTAATGTACTAAAAAAGTAATTTTGCCTACATCCTCTTGCTGTCTTCTAAATAGATAAGACAAGTGGGCCTACACAAGTACTTACTTTACTGATTTGTGAAAAAGCATCAATATATATCAATAAAACTGTTTTTCAAAGTACATTCTTTATTAATGTACTTACGGTTTTGCCATCAATCCTCTGCTGTCTTCTAAATAGATGACAAGTGCTTAAGCATAAGTAATTTGATTTTTTTTATTGATTTAGAAAAAAGCACTAATATATATCACAAAACTGTTTTTCAAAGTAACATTCTTTTATTAATGTACTAAAAAAAGTAATTTTGCCTCACATCAATCCTGTCTTCTAGTCAGGGATGAGCTACACAAGTATTTGATTTTTTTTGATTGATTTGTGAAAAAAAAAGAATCAATATATATTCAAAACTGTTTTTTCAAAGCACATTCTTTTATTAATGTAAATGTTAAAAGTAATTTTGCTCACATAATCCTCTGCTGTCTTCTTCTAGATGACAAGTACTACACAAGTACTTGATTTTTTTGATTGATTTGTGAAAAAAAAGAATCAATATATATCACAAAACTGTTTTTTCAAAAGTACATTCTTTTATTAATGTACTAAAAAGCAATTTTGCCTTGCCATCAACTCCTCTGGTTGTCTTCTAAACAGATGACAAGTACTACACAAGTACTTGATTTTGATTGATTTGAAAAAAAGGCATCAATATATATCACAAAAAACTGCTTTTTCAAAGTACATCTTTTTTTATTAATGTACTAAAAGTAATTTGGTTCTCTAAGCATCAATCCTCTGCTGTCTTCTAAATAGATGCGGCCATGTTGCCGGGTACTTGATTTTTTTTGATTGATTTGTGGAAAAGCATCAATATATATCACAAAACTGGTTTTTCAAAGTACATTCTTTTATTAATGTACTAAAAAGTAATTTCGTCTTGCTACTAATCCTCTTGCTGTCTTCTAAAATAGATGACAAGTACTGCCAAGTACTTGACGATTGATTTATGGAAAAAAAAAGCATCAATATATATCACAAAAACCGTTTTTTCAAAGCACATTCTTTTATTAATGTACTAAAAAGTAATTTTTTTTATATCTTAAATGCGTTTTGATTTTTAGTTTTTATATTTAATTATTATAAACATTATGGAAAACTGAAATTATTTCTCTCTCAAATTCATTACCAGGTAGTATGGAATTAAAAATGGAATAAATTGAATCAATTAATTGATAATAAATTCTGAAAATATTAAAATAGTGTATTGTCATCGCGAACACACAAGAACACAAAATTTCAAAACTCTAAAATATCAGAAAGTAAGTGAAAAATTGATCAAAATATTCCATCTTTACACACATGAAACAAGTCAAGTTAAAATAATTCAAGGAAAGAAGTTTCAAACATGCTTTATTTGTATTAGAAAGTAGATATTTTTTTATCATCTTGTTTCTACTTTAGTTATTGATTTTTTTTTCTAATACATTATTATAAATATTATGAACTTTGAACATATAATTTTTTCCTCTTCTAAATTCACCGATGGTACCACATGTAATAATAGTTATAAGTAATATATTGTCAGGGGAGAACACACAGAAAATAAAAATTTCAAAAAAATTCTAACAAATTAGGGAAGTGAATGAAAACCAAACAGAACTTGTCTTTCAAGCATGAAACAATGTTAAAATAAAAGTGTTTGAAAAAGACAAAATTTCAATTTATTCTTTCAGTTCAGAGAACAAGAATTTAAAGGCGATCAGAAAGTATCGAATCATAATATTCAGGCGTCTTATATTAGAATGTTCATACTAAACAAAGTATTAATGTCTATATCATGATACAAATACATGCTTTAATTGGACAAATTAAATAATAAAGTGTTTGAAAAAGAGCAATGTCTCGTTTCAATTTATTCTTTTCAGTTCAGGAATAACTTTAGAATTTTATAGTTGATCAGAAAGTATCGAATCTAATATTCGTTGTCTTATATTAGAATGTTCATACCTAAAACAAAGTATTAATTATATATTCATGATACATAAATCATGCTTTAACTGGACAAAGTCAAATTAAATAAAACAAGTTGAAAAGAAAAAATTTCACAATTCATTCTTTCTAGTTCAGAAACAAGAATTTATATGCATGATCAGAAAGTATCGAATCATAATATTCAGGCGTCTTATATTAGAATGTTCGTACTAAACAAAGTATTAATGTTATTTTCATACGATCCAAATACATGCTTTAATTCACAAAGTCACCAATAAAAGTGTTTGAAAAAGACAAAAATTTCGTCAATTTATTCTTTCAGTTCAGAGAACAAGAATTTATAGGCGATCAGAAAGTATCGAATCATAATATTCAGGCGTCTTATATTAGAATGTTCGTACTAAACAAAGTATTAATGTTCATATATTCATGATCCAAATACATGCTTTAAATTGGCAAAGAATTAAACTTTTCGATAAGACTTTTATTCCTAAAAGATAGATAAAGCCTTTCATGGAATCGTCAAGGCGGGAAATAAAATCTGGAAAGATTCTTAAAACATTTTTCTGGCTGCTGTGTCAGCGATAAATGAATTTCACTTTATTGGCGACATTCTAACAGAGAAGTTTACTTTAATGGCGGAATTCAATTTTTCATTTGAAGCCTTTGCCTTTCGTATTCAAAGATGATTAATTAGTTTTCGCGTTCATATACTTGAAGTACTCCCGGAATCTTAGAGGGGAAACTTCATGGAACTTTTAATTTCCGTTGCATCCGTTACAGATTTTTTGAGCTTCTCCTCTTGCAGAGATACAAAACGGTCGAAATATCAATTCTATTAACGCGCTAATTAGAAATTTTTAATTAGCGGTATTTTTTAATGGTGGACTCCTTGGCAGTTGTGATAAATCATGTTCTTTTAGGGAAAAAAGCTGTAAAATAAACAGTTGAAGGGATGTTTCGAAAGTTTTGTAAATATCTATGAGTGGTTTTTGTGCCTTGTGTTTCTGGTCTAGTTAGTTTTATTTTTCTTTGAAAACGAACTTTCATTGAAAAAAGCTCTAAATATGAGAAATGGCCATTTTACCATGATGAGTGTTTATTTATAAGGTAAACAAACCAGTATCGGCACTCTTTAGCAATATTTATAAATTCGTGAAAAAATAGTGAAAATAACTCAATAAAGTTGTGATTCATTATAACTTTCCTGAATTATTTTACTTTAAGCTGAATAAAAGCTGAATTAAGCTCCATAAAGAAAATATCCCTGGAAGGTATTTTGCATTATATTAAAAATAAATAGGGCAAAATCAGTTATTGACACCCAGTGATATAGCCATTGACACCCAGTGACATAGCCATTGACACCCAGTGACATAGCC
>BGPR01002085.1:0-12454 GCA_013235015.1 Araneus ventricosus
AGGACTTTTGATAAAGAGGATGAGTGGCCTCTTTTGTTGGTCAAAGCTATCATGGAACACCTGAGGTAGAAGTATGCCTTAGTTTAGAAATATGGGGGGATGGCTGCCTTCCCGGAGGACTTTCAGAAGAAATGATGGAAAAACCCTTCAACAGATAACTATATCGCAGTGAACAATTTGTTTCTGAAGGACACCCCGGTCTTCCAGTTTTTTAATAATGCTTGCTAGGAGTACAGCCAAAGGCAAAACCCCATAACCTTTTTCCTCCGATTCATGTTCTTCAGCATGTCATGCCTTAATCCACTAGGCCACTGATAGGATTTACGAAGGATATTAAGGGTAAAGGCACGATATAAAAATATTAATATTTCTTTAAGAGATGCAGTTTTAACTATAGAAAGGCCTCTTAAACCAGGGTTCGCGATGCCAGCTGGGATCTTCCAGAGCATTCAATATTTGTAAGCAAATTTATCAAAGAAAAATCTTCCTTAAGTTTGCATAAGCAACTGCATAAAGTCCAATTTCGTTTTGATTAACTACTGTGTAAATTTTTGACAAAAAAATTATATTTTTTTTCTAAAATTTAAATTATTGTAAAGTTTTTTGAATCATTACAAAATCATTGATCCGGTGAGGACATCCCATTAAAACATTCATTGCAGACTTTTTCAGTATACATTTTTGTGTTAATTGTTGTTGTTTAATTTTTTATATTTTAGCCTCCTGTCTGCAGTTCTTCTTTATGCCAAGAGGTTTTGTAAAATCATAAACCTTATCTGGTCAGTTTACTCCCGGTGGATTAATATTAATAATAATAACTGATATTTAAAAATATCTCATTAACTTGAAAGATGGTTTAAGGTTTCCTGTTACTTGAAAATTAATTCAAAACTCGACCATGGAGATTTAAATATTTATTTCTTGTATCATATTTAATGAATAATTTTTAGCATTCTTAAAAATTATTAATAAGTTTTAAAAAATAGCTTTCTGTTGTTTTTAAAAACCTTTCGGAACAGTCCGTAATTTTTTTAGGGAACAACGAGATTTTAAAAATCTTTCGTGCAACGAATTTTCTCGTTTTGATTAAAAAATAAAGATGCAGACGACAGAAAGATTTTGCAATGAAATTCCGTCGAGTGTTTGCCTATATAAATAAAACTAAACACTACAATATTTACTTAAATTGCATGTCATGCTTTGAAAATTACTAATAACTTACGGAGAAAATTTGCTTTCGGCTCTTTTAAAAAATCATTTGGTTCACTTCATATATTCATTTTAATTGGACGTTTCAAACAGTAAAAGGATTTTGTTTATTATAATATTTTGCTATAATATATTATTAATTTTTATTATTATATTATTATAATATTTGTTTATTATAATATTTGTTTCTTAATTTTTTAAAAGTATTTTTTTACATTAAAAACTATTAGACGTAAAAGTGCTTTTCCCCCAAGCATCAAAGCACCAATAATGTGTTACTACACGGACGAAGTCAGGGGCATCAGGTAGTAGATGATATAATACGGAAAAACACCATACCAGTTAAGGCTAAAGCGCGTAAGACTTATCAGTTCAGAATGGTCTAAAATTGAGGTTGAAATATCAAGTAAAAAATGGATTTTGAAACTTTGATTATTAATTATTTAATAGTTAATCAAATTGTGTATAATTTCAGAAGCACTCTTAGTAAAATACGTTATAGCAGAGTAAATAAGTCACGAGAATATTTCAAGATAATTTCATTAATAAGCACATTTATCTTGTAAAAGCTAAGTAGCAGAAGAAAAAGGAAAACAAAGACTTCACAGAAAAATTTATTATAAATTTAGTGCAAAACATTAATTTTTACAAGAAATTTTAATGATGCTTTGAAAACACTTTTACTGTACACAAAATGAATTTCAGGATCCCTTTTTCATCTGATGGAATGAAACTGGCTTCTCGTGTAGAAATAACAGCACACAGTTATCAAATTGAAGGCGTTTTTTTTTAAACATGGAATCAATGGATGGAAACTTTTCTTCTGAAAATCAGGATTTCTTTTTGCATCATTGCTCTACTGGCTGCGGCAACCTTTGCAAAATTCCTTTTTTCCCATCAAGCAGAACATAATCACCTAAAACATCAAATAAGATATTTTAAAATGGCTGTTTTAAATTTATCATTTTAGAAGGCAGAATTCACAGACCCAAGTTCTTTTACTTCCAAAATATATCTGTAAAATAAGAATGATTTGAGCTTGAGACTAGTGAACACGATAACTAGAGTGATCTTCATTGGATTTTGAATCAGTGAGTGATATGTTGATGGAAAGGTGGAAATCTTGACCGAGTTCATATATGTGTCATCCCGCTGAAAAAGATGGAAGTGGCTGGTGGTTGAAGTTTTCATTTCTCCATAATTTCGTCACTGTTGAAGACAGAAAGATTATTCAAATTGAGAGAATTACTATCTCATTCTAACGACCAGCTTTTGTATTGAATCTTTTCGATAGCTGCATTTTCTTAGCAGTTAGGGGATAAAAAGTGATTTTCAACCCCTAACTTCGACTGTCTTTCAACCTATGCATCTGACACCTTATTGGAAATATCTCAATAGTTCTTTCCCACTGTCTTTCAACCTATGCATCTGACACCTTATTGGAAATCTCTCATCAGTTCGTTCCCACCATCTTTCAACCTATACATCTTACACCTTATTGAAAATCTCTCATCGGTTCTTTTTCACCATCTTTCAACCTGTAAATATGACACCTTATTGTAAATCTCTCATCAGTGTTTTTCCAACATCTTTCAACCTATGCATCTGACACCTTATTGGAAATCTCTCATCAGTTCTTTTCCACCATCTTTCAACCTCATTAATACAGCCCATCTGAAATTGGAGCAGGTAATAGAGAAGAGGAGTGAAATTTTCTTTTCCTTATATCCCTGGACATAAGGAATCTAATTTCGCCTTCCAGCTAGCCGATAGGATATTTTTTAAATATCACATATATACAAAAACGTCAAAGAAAAACATTTATAAATGAAAAAGGGTCTTCAATATTTCCCAAGCCTTCTTTTATTATTATTATTATTTGTTGTCTACGTATTTTTGTAAAGGAAAAAGACCATTTGCCGAAAACAATCTCATATTGGCACGTGCTAACAAGTTGGAAAAAGTCATTATCAATCTAAATGCATTCTATATAATATTTTTAACTTGAAGGCAGTATTATACAGTTCTTCCTATATAGAATATTTTGCTCATATTTCAAATTAAAAAACAAAAGCTAGAAAACTTAATGTGAAAAAATTTAAATACCTGTGCGAAATTTTCTTGTTGCTTCCTGCAGTCCGACAACGCAAGGTAAACCATACTCACGACTAACGACAGCTCCTATAAAATAAAAAATTCCATTAAGAGAGACATATCAGGCACATAGAAACGAAATGTATATAATATTAAATCTTTAAAAAAGGTAGTAAAGGTGAAATTCCAGAAGAAAGAGTTCTGTCAATCATCTGGAAAATAATATTTTTTTGATATGCTTATAATTATTACTTTTTCTTTTTATTTGGGAGGCCACCTAAAAAACGCATTTCTAACGTTCGTATTGTGGAAACAAACTCATCTGCTAATATTTTCACAAATTATTCATAAACCATGCTTCCAAATGGAATCAGATCCATTTACGTTACAGACACACAAAAAAGTACATCTGCGCATGACGCTGAGCATCGTTGTCTTAAGCTATTATTTGTCTTCTTACCTTCTTTACTCTACCAAGAAGGGAAACGAATTCAAAAATTAACCCCTTTTTGGCCGGCGTCGCACGTCATACGTTCGGCTTCTTAGTGCCCGTATGGTCGGTGTCGCGTGTCATGCGACGGAGAGAGAAATTGCATCGTTGAAAGTGAATTCGTCGCTACTTACGGGTCTCGTTATATTCCACGATTATTTTTTGTATTTCTGAATAAGCAATGAAATAAGCGGCAATAAATGATTTCAATAGGGTTTTATGCTCTGATGGTCAAAAAAGATTGAAAGCTGTTTTCATGGTAAGGTTGTAAAAGCATTTTAAAACATATTTAAATATATCATTAATAATTCTTTTCATGCAGATATTTATCCAAAATACCTCATAGCGATAGATTTGAAAAATATATAATCAGAGAGTATTTTCCTTTAATTTAATATTTGGGTGCATTGCAGGGAAAACTGGAGATCGATGAACGGAATATCAGATGTATGACCACCAGTAGGCCAAGCAAAAACTGCTTACTGACAAAAATATTTTACATTTCGAACATATATTTATTTTCAAAAATAAAAAAAATGCTTTTTTGGGGTCGAAAATTCGAAAAAATTTCAACAAAGTAGGGGTTAAATCGAATCAGTGCATGTGACTTGCGTCCTTTGAGCAAGAAGTGACTCCATCATCCAAGAGCATCCAATTTTATGTCGCAAAACTGAAACATTTTTTTTTTCAGATTGAATATTTCTATATTTAAATATAATTAATTTATACATTTATTTCTATTTAATAAAAGTTTATGTTAAATAAAGTTTTTCAAATATATGACTGATGTAACAAAACTATGCGAAAAGTTTAATATATCGTCATCTAAAGCGCAATAGATCGCATATCAAAAATTCCATTCAGAGACTACAGAATGGAAGGGAAGTGCAAAAAGTGGTCCGTATGCTTTATATTTCAGTAAATTACCATGCGAAATGAGTCCACCAATTTCAGTGACTACTCCAGCGACGACAGGAAAGTAAGGACTCCAACCAATGTCAGTACTATGGGTTATTAAAATCTCTCCAGGCTGAAAATATTAATAATAGAAAAAAGATTACCAATTAAATGCCATTAAAATAATATGCGTATTTATGAATATGTATACTCATCATTTTAAAACATATACATAATTATAGAAACAAGAATATTGATTAATAAAGAACAAGAAAACAAATATATCCTTCTGACTAAAATATTTTTTAAGGAGCAATAAGTGTACAGCGAATAATTTTCAAAAGCACGATACTTATATAAATATCGTTTGTAACAGAGTCTATAGGCAAAGGTTCTTCTATACAAAAGGAAGATTTGGACTAGAGAATTTTTAGGTCCCAGAGAGTCCGTCTTAAATTCAAGTACTAATAAGCGTCAAGTTTGCACACGATTAAAATATCTTCAGTTTAGTGTGCAGCAGAAAACTTGGTGAGTTAGAACTCATTTTCTCACCATTTTTCATACATTTGTCTTGTAGCTTCAAAATGGATATTAACATCTCAGTTCTTTCTAAATCTATATAGGATGTTTTTTAAAAAACGGGCCAAACATTCCCGGATAGCAGTTTTAGTTTGCAGCAAATTTGCACTGCAAATCTGCAAGCTTACAGCAAATTTGACACAAGAGTGCAAGTGTGAAACAAGTTTGCAGCAAGTTAACGCAAGCTTCGAAGTCACCATGGGACGAACTTGCAGCTAGCTTGCATTGCAAACTCAGAGTGCGAACACAACCCGGGATAGGGCTCGCGATCTACGGTTCCGAAGCAGACGCGCTAACCATTCGGTCAGTTAAACTCTGCGAGGAGGAGATAGATTTCGCTAATACATCGTTCGATTCGATTCGTATACGATTTATTTTAAACTATTTTCTTGATTTCATTAATTTTTTGAGTTGAGAAGATGATTTGAAGTCAAAGAGAGAGCGATTTTCGCTAATAACTACGTTTTGCTAGTAGAATAAATTATGAAATTAGAGTTCAAAAGTAATTATTTTAAAATGGGACAAAATGTATAAGTTATTATTTTTCAACAAACATTGACTGTTTTTTCGGTTTAATTTTGATTATAAATGTTAAAATTTCAACATTAAGAAAAAGGCGATATAGTTTTCTTTAAAGTGCGAGTGTTATATTTAGTAAAAAGATGGAAAATGTTTCAACATTTTTTTTATAAAAAAGTTATTTTTTTTAAAATTATCCTTGATTTATTGAATTAATAAAAAGAAGGACGGTCTAGGAGATGCTATTAAAAATTGGATGTTTTTTTTAAACAGAGACAAAGATAATTATCTCTTTGTGCTATCTTTGCATCAAGCTTGTTTTGCAAATTTGCATTGCAAAAGAGGTGGCGCTATTTGTCACGGTGAACTTGCAGCAAGCTTGCAATGCAAGGAAGGTGGCGATAGTTGTCACGGCAAATTTGCTACAAGTTCGCTTCAAGTTTGACGCGTCAAATTTGCTATGACAAGGTAATATCAAGTCAAAATCAAACTTGCTGCAAACTTACGTGCTGTCTGGGTTAAGAGTAGGTCAGACATACGATAAGCATTCATAATCATATATGAAGATAGGTGCGCAAACGCCATCTGGAGGCAGCAGATAGCAGTTAAAATAATACAGCTGTGGCCAAAGTGCTGACATCCTTCTGAATTTACTGCTGCCAAATATGTCTGTCTTTGAAGTTATGAAAGAAAAATCACACTACGTTTCCCACATGCGCAGTAAAAAATTATTTATTACAAAATGCTCATATTTTCTCTAAATTTTTAGTATTTACTTCAAATTTTAATATAAGGTTTAAATAACCTATTGTCACGTATTCGGTAAGTTTCACACAATTTTGTTGAAAACGCTACAATATTTTTAATGAGATGACAATTTTAATTATAGTTATTATTTATTACCATTAAAAATGTATTTACAAATATTTCACTCCTTATAAATTAAATTTTAACTGTAATTCAAGTATCAAATGAATGCAAAGTTGTTTAATACATAAAAATAATCAATATTTTAATTAAAAATATTTTTTTAATTTTCCATTTAACTTGAAATAATTTTGAAAAAATAATAATGAAAAAAAAGCACAACCAAGACCCAACCGATGATCAAGCGGTCAGTAGCCGAGAACACTGACACTTGAGCCATCTGACCGCTAATTGCTGGTGATCACTTACTGGTAAAATAAGCTGTGCACTAAGTTTAAGGGCTATTTTCTCCGAATTGACTGGCCATTGTACTTTTTTAGATTAAAGGGTGAACTCTCTAAAGGTATGCTACTAATATGCAACGTTTCATCCCGAACTAAATTTCCCAAGTCGTGTTCTCCCCTTGTTAGTAAAAGTCCTATCTTCTCTACGATTGTGAAACCAACTTACAAACCTTTAAGTGTATAGCATCTTCAATTTTCACAGCTACTCTTGCATAACCTTTAGCGACACCTTGACTGACAGGAGTGCCTAAAGTGATAACAGAATTTTGTAAAAAATTGAGAAAAAATAGCAAATCTTATTGAAATTCATTAATCAATGTATTTAAGGAAACGGACATGTTTTCAAGTAACTCAAATTACACATTTACATACTTCATAGTTCAATAGTCATATCAAAGGCAATAAATTTTATGTGTGCCTTTGACTACATACAGAAAGAGTATGAGAAATACATTTCATCTACTGTTGACAATTTTAGTAAAACTTTACACATATGCAGGGACTTTTGGAATAATACAAACACTGACAAATGATGCTGACAGACCATAGACAATTATGATAGACCGAATTACATGTAAATTACGTTGTTTGTATTTCTACGCGTCACAGGGATGTAGAAAGTTTCATCAAATAAATGAACATTAATTTTAAATATAGAGTATAAATAGACAAAGCACCGATCACTAGTCTTCAAAACTAGATTATGTACAATTTGATGTCATTTTTAAATTCATAGTTCCATATTTAGAACTATTTCATTGTTGGAAACGAGGCACTTAATAGCTTTCGCCAAAATGGCACTTGAATATTGACATCGATAGTACTGAAAAAAATCGGATGGGAAAGCGGAATACAATGAAAACATATCTGTCAGAATGTCGTGTGCGTGAAACCTGCCAGAAGTAAAATGTTTGTGATATATAAACACAAAAAGCAGACAACACATATATTTGTTTGTTGTATGTCGAAACACCTTCTCCGAAATAGGGAAAGGCAGTGACACGAAGTTTACATGTACAATTTTTAGATCAACTGGGTTATTTTTAGCTTGCAAAATTAATTTATTAATTAAGATATTTAATTAAAAATCAAAATTTAAGAGAAACTTCAGCGTTTTTCTTCAGCATTGCGAAAAAAAATTCTGAAATAATTACCGCATGAAAATTGTTTATACACCATCTTAAAGCGCAAACAATTATCTTTCCAACGATATTTATGCGATGCTTCGTTCGAGTTTCACATTTATTAAAATGACCGCATTCAGTGTTTAAAGTCATTCAAGGTTACAGTTTTCAGTTTCGACAGAAGGGAGAGACTTAGGGAGAAAAAGAAGGAACCTGTGCTGTCTTTTTCCGGTCGGGCACAGAAACACTAAAAGGAAGAGTTCGATTCCTAGGAAAAATAAAAAAAACATGTCATGAAGGAACTTCCGTTTTCGTCGTAGCAATTATGGGCAGGTAAAAATAAAACCGCAAGGATTTCTAGACTCGTGCCAGACGCTTCAAATTACGAAGACAAAAAGAAGAGAATGTTTAGTTATTGGAAGAAATATCAGACAACAAGGGAGAGGGCAAAAGAAAATTAACAAAAGACGAGACAGCGAAAAACTGTATTATTGATAAAAACAAAAAGATCTCAATAATTAGTGATTCTTTTAAAATTTATATGAAGATATTCTTAAACTTACATTAAAATATTTTGAAACTTACATTAAATATTCTTTATTAAATATATTAGACGTACAATTATTTTAACCCTGAATAACGCCGGGTATATCAGCTAATAGGATATGTAACAAGCAAAAGAGTTCTCCTCTCCATTATCTCATAAACTTCTATGCACTTCACCTTATTCTTCGTCGTACAATTAAGAGATACAATTTTGGTGTTAAAATCACAAACTAAAATTCATTCAATTAGCTTGTTGTATTTCTGAGTTATTGCGTTCACATGGTCACGAATGGATAGACCGACAGGTAGACAACACATTAACAGAACTAGTACAAAATCTGAAACAAATTTACAATTTTTGTGGTAAAATTATATGCCAAATTTCATCCACCTAGCTTGTTTCGTTTCAAGGCTATCGAGTTCCCATTCACACGGACAGACCCAAAGATAAACTTTCTTCTGAGGATTTTTTTTAAAAATTTGTCGCATATCTTCAGATTTAGTGTAAAGACCACGTAAGTAATTACATTCGTCTACTTAATTTCTTCTTTGAGATAGACAGTTTTCACAGACAAATAAACATAATTCCAAAAACTGTGTTTTCAGACTCAGGAAAGTCTAAAGCATGAAGATTCATCATAACCTGGAGAAGATTTTATCGACGAATGGCATAATATCTCTTTGTATATGAGAAAGTAAAAATGTGCGCCATATGACACAAATTCAACAGAAGTTTTGGTATTAATGTAGTATGCGATCTATCTCTCTAGTTAGTTATTCCTTAGATAAGACCACTGAAACTCTATATTTAAATATAAAATAAATACAAATAAGAATTTATATATAATGGAATAATTTAAAAATAAATGAAAATAATTCAATTTAATTAAAAAGCCTTAAGTTTTTAATATTATTAAATGTACATTCCTTCCAATTTTACAAAATAAAAGCAAAAGTGGCCTTTAAAAAGGCTAAATGCAATTAAAAAGTTAATTGCAATCAACATTTCTTAAATTGCCTTCAGAGATAAATTTCTGTGAAGTTTCCTTTGCAAGTGGAGAGCAACATGTGGATGCAACTATATAACGATTTAAACGGGACCAAGAAGACGTCAAGAAAATATCACTCTGGTAAACAGAACCCTAAAGTCACAACAGTTAAAAGTCTCAATATCTGACAGTCCAGTCAATGTTTTTAGTCTAACCATCTAAAAGTCAAGCTACATATGGTTGCATATAATACGAAATTACCACAATAAAAAAATCTATACTAACTAAAGAAACTACTAACTAACTAGAGCGGTAGATCGTCTACTACATTAATACCGAAATTTTTTAAATAATTACCTTTCATAACTAAGTCAGCAACATCTTGATAGGAATCTGCTGATTCATCCTCATAGTTTATCTGGAAATAGAAAATTACTTCATTAATTAAAATTTTCTAACAAGTTAATTAATGTATTATCCTGTTAAAAGGAGTGTCAAATACTGCTTACCGGTTTTGGAAGTCCTTTCGTTATTTCAGGAAATTCAAATTTTAGAAGGGTTGGAAATACCTTTCTGCGATGAATGGCTCTGAAAAACAACATAAATTTATAATCAATGACTAATATATATTAACTATTAATGACTTGTTTGATTAATATATCGTAAAGTTAATTCATACAAATTGGTAAATACCTATTGAAATTCTATACGAAATGTAATGCAAACAATAAACTAAGAAAATCGAAGAAAAGCAGTTATTTCAAAAGATGTAGTGTTTATTTATATATATATATATATATACCGTCTCTATTCAGCGTACAATGCATATCCTAAATTCACGAGATGGAAGAATATCGTTGCATCGTGTACCGTATTTCACTTAGAAGAAAGAAGGTCCAAAGGATGACAAAGGTTTCTTGGATTAAAATAATTTAATTTACATACAATTTTTACAGCAAAAAGTCACAAATTCAAATACGTAAAGAAGTATGCTTAAATAACTCAAAATTGAACCACAACAGAGGTAATAATATATATGGATATTAGAAATAGTCGAGTTGGTTTAGCGTACAGCATTTATCTTAACGCTTCATGTTCCTGAAATATATATGCAGCAAGTTAGCGAAACTCAAATTCTAACATGGAGTGGATAAATGACTCTATTTATACTGGTAGCGAGAAACTTTTAGGTTTAGAGAAATTTAGTTTTATTTCTTAAAACAGAGTATAAAAAGGAACACCAATGTTAACTCCATATAATTGAATACCCATATTAACTCCATATAATTGAACACCCATACAATTAAACATTATAAAAAAAATTTCCCTTATAATTTATATCGTTTCTATGATGTGATGTTTTGTATTCAGAAGAACAAATCTATAATATAAAGCAGAAAATACATGTATCTGTCTGTCTGTCCGTACGTCTGTCTGTCGGTCACAAGAACTCCTCCGAAACGGTGTACCGTAGCGACATGAAACTTGCACACGACCTTCTAGAGCACATTTCTGGGTCAACGGTGCTATTTTCAACTTTCAGAGTTAATTAGTTCTTCAGATATTTTATTAAATAACGAAAATTGGCCGCTGTTAAGCCTAATGCTTAGACGGTTTTTTCCAATAACTTCTGAAATATTTATGGCAAGAAAAGAATTGTTACGCCATCTTAAAGAGCAGAAAATTAGCTTTTTAATGATATTAATTCCATTGGGATAAAGTATTTTATCTGATTGCTTTTAACTTTTAAAAATATATTTTAATACAATATTTAACAATACTTTCTATTCTTGTAATATTAAGTTCAGACCAATTTACTGTTTATCAAATTCTCCATTCACGTGTTTCATTAATAGAGGCAGAAACGCACGTGCTGCGTGATTAAGAAAATATTACTTTTATTTGAACATTAACTCAAAGTCAAATGTTCTTGCTGCCGTTTTTATTTTTAAGCATATACAACTTTTACTATGCACGTGCAATAATCCAATGACGTTAGTTTGATTACAATGCGATTTTTCGCGTTTAATTTTAATCCTAATTAGTGTGTATGGTCATTGAATGTTTTTTAATTCCCGAACAACGGAAAATGCGGCGGCGAAAAATTGTTTTATTTAGTTTTTCGAAAATACTTAACTAGTTACTTATTTTTCTTAAATTTCTTAAATTATTTACTTTATCAATGCCCAAAGAAAGACAAAGATATTTTATTCTGAAAGTCTTACTAAAATGCATTAAAATTAGTCGTGGTATAAGCAGGCTAAAGAACAAAAATAAAAAGCACGTGAATTGCATTTCATTCAATGAGCTGAGAAACGAAAGAACGAGACTCATAAAGAAAAACTGTTTATTTTAGTGTTCCTTAAACATCGATAGTTCAGCTATCGATAGTCCAGTCGATAGTTTTCCCAACTATCGACTGAAACTATCGATAGTTTTATTTCAGGCGATACTATCGATAGGTGCTCCTTCAGTCGATAGTTTTCAAACTATCGATAGTAGGTATAAATGATACATGAGTACGTATGTAACGTAAATATATATGAAACGTAAGTACATAAGTAACGTACGTCTGAAACGTACATATGTAATTTACGTCATACGTATATATGAAACATGCGTACGTATGTGAGGTACGTTCATACGTATGTAAAGTAAGTATATATGAAACGTAAGTACATATGTAACGTACGTCTGAAACGTACATATGTAACTTACGTCATACATATATATGAAAAGTGCGTACGTTTGTAACGTAAATATATATGAAACGCGAGTACGTTTTTAACGTAAGTA
>BGPR01002085.1:20328-69049 GCA_013235015.1 Araneus ventricosus
TGAAAAAGCGAAGACGGGTAAGATGACTATTCGGGTTGAGGGTAAGACGACGAACCCCTCCACGCTAATTCATGAGCTCGTCGTGCTGCCTGACTGCCACTTGTCCTTCATGCACCTCACTGGCACTCCAGTTAATAATGAACATCTCATTAAAAATGAGAAAGCGGAGAAAGAAGACAAACAAAAACTGTGACAGTTGAAGAAGGCTGAATTTAATAAGACTAAACGTAGCAAACCTGCTAAAACTTCTGCCAAAAAGAAGAAAGTAGCTAAGCGACACCTCGACTTCTAATGATCTGAATCTGAAGACTCAACTCATTCATTTGAATTTCTTTACGTTAACGCGGCGAATGACAGTCTGGACCCAGAGGACCTCGATAATGACGAATTCATAATTTGCAGTGAGCAAGGAAAAACAGAATTGGGATTCCAATGTCTTATGTGCAAGCTCTGGTCCCATTCCACCTGTACTGGCTGGAACGAAATCCAAGCCCATGGGCGATGCGATTTTTGTAATTGATTTCATTTCTTAAGGTTTGAATCTAAAATTTCGATTGATAATATTAATTTATTTTATGCTGTTACTTCAGTCCGATTATGTTTGTTTTCTTTTATGTGTTATGATAACTTTGTTATGATAAAGATGTGATCTCAACAGTTTTAAATAGTTTTTTTGATAGCGTATGACCTTAAAATAAATTGTTATCTCAGTTCGTCATCTTACCCAATACCATTCGTAATCTTACCCGCATAGTTGGGTAAGATGACGAAAATGACTTTTTTTCTAAAATGAAGTTTTATGGTCTCAAATTTGAAAATAAAGATTAAAAAAATATTATTTTAAAGTAAAGAGTTGCAAGAAGATTTTGCCGAAACAATAATCCTCCTGCACCGAATATTGAGGTCAGAAAAAATCCCCAAAGCTTAAGGTCGCTATCTCACTCGACTTTTCCCTATATTACGCATTGCAGTGGAACTGCAAATATTTCGCTGAAATCGAAAATATTTTTTAATATTTGTTAAAAGTAACGTTTTTAACGTAGGGGTATGTTCCTCCTATGGGGGTCTCAGGAAGGAATTTGATTCACACGCCAAAACACCTCAAAAAACGTTGTATGGGAGATCCTCTATATCTCGGTAACTACATATGTTAAAAACATTAACTAATGTCTTATTTTAGAGATAAAGGGTAAGAACAGAAGTTACAAAAAAAATTGAAAATCCGAAAGTAGTCACGCGAGTAAAGTAGTCCTACGCCTTTAACATCAGCTGCTGTTTTTTTTACTCCGTATATAATTAAGCTATTTTAACGTTCTACCAATCATTTTGGAGATGCTTTAAATACTTATAACTTTTTCATTTAGACTTTTCCTCTCAGATTAATAGCCTTTTATTTAAACGCGAAAACCGATATTTCAAATTTCCTTCCCTTTTCCACCCTTATCTGATATCGGAAACATGATTCAGTGTCATGTTTTGGTTGGCCAACCCAACAATTTAAAGCAATAAAAATTATGTTAAGTATTTTTTCCACATCTTGACACTTTTTATAACAATTTGACTGGACTAGTTCCTTTTATAGGAATTTTTTTGATACTTATTTACAATAAGTAATTTCATAATACATGGGCATAAACATTTTCGACCATACGTTATTCGTTTTCGACCGCGCCTTCGGCGACCAGCTTGTTCGTCGAGAATATGATTTCAATGAAATCTTGCATCATTTTGTATTCATGGTTCTCTTAACAACGTAATTTTAAACTTCAGATTGTGGTAGATATTTAGCAAATGTTCTATAAGTGACTTTGGGCCTCTTCTGTTCATTGTCTACATAAAAGTTCCTAATGGAGTCAAATAACTGACCATGTCTTGTAACCTCTAATTCCACGTTGTCAGCACTATTTTCACCATCTTATTCCTCTTGTAAAATATGCATTTGATATCAACATTAAAATGACGCAGCACATTTTATGGCCAGAAGCATATTAGCTGGATTAAAAAATGCTGAGAAAAGAATGAAAACATAGCAGCCATAACCATTGCGCTTATTGGATATATTTCTTAATGTAAGCAAAGCAATATCTCGGATAGCTTGGTTTACAGATTTTATAAAATTTATGATGAAATAAAATATGAAAGCAAAATGTATTAGGATATTATCTCAGATTACAATATTGAATGAGAAATATGCTTTTAAACATTTGTTTAAACAATGAAAAAAGTTTGAGTTGCGTTGCAACAATGAAAAGTATTGTTGTAAATTATGCCAAAAAATATTTTTAAAAATTCATTAAAATTCGAAAACAAATTGTGCGCCAACTTAATTGATTGGAAATATACTTTTTTGAACTTTCAGATAATGGAAAAATTATTTTTTGTTCTGCAATATTTTCGGAAGTTATTAAGGCAATACGCCAAAATTTTGCTTAATTTTTAATTAATTAAATTTCTAATTAAAATTTTAAAAAGGGGCTCCGAGGTCCCACCCTCCAAAATATGTATGTGCCAAATTCCGTAGTCCCTAGTCCAGCGTTCTGCCCTGTAAATAACCAACACACACACACACACACACATTCTCCTTTATTATTAGTAGAGATAGGAGTATATGGTCGCTGTTATACCAAACTTTTGTAGGTCAAAAATCATACACAACAAATCATATGAAATTTTGATGTAACAACTAGAACCAATAGTGACATACCGCATTTTGCGAACGCATATAACAATCAACTATCGCATGTAGCAATTTTAGAGCAGATTTAGTAAACCTATGCAAGTTGTTTGCATCAATAAAATACTTTGGCAAATTTGGCATACGACATTTTGATACAACAATGACGGTATCGGAAAGTGGAGAAATGAACATTCCATTCATAAATATAATGGAAAGATATTCACCTGTAAAATCTTGATCAGTGGCTTAAGATTCATATACCAAGTAACAGATCGAACATCTGACTAAAATAAAATTGCAAAATCATTAAGTGTCAACTTACAAATTTTAAAAATTCTTGCTTTCTATTCATTAAAAAAACAAGAGCTCTTCAGAAAGTTTTACCTCTTGTATGCATCTGTAGCCGTGCCTTTCAAGAAATTGCTTAAACTTATTTCCAGATGGCGATGTAGTTGTCGTTAACCATTCTTCCGCTTCCTAGGAGAATGTTTTAAAATGTTATCAAGATTGTCAACAATATTAAATAATGTTCCTTTAGCATGAAAGGTGTTATTCGGTTAACGGAAATCGAATCATCGTCAAGTTGAAATGTTCGCGCTATTTCATTTTGGCACCAATATTCCTGCTTGACAACGATTAGGCTTCACTTAAAATTGCTAGAATTTAGCAATCATTAAATTCTAGCGACAGATCGCTAAATCTTAGCAATCACTTTCTGGCGATCTGTCATTAGAATTTGACAGTTTTTGTTTGCGGTTCCGTTAACCGAAAAGTACCGTTTAAAATATGAAACATTTATTGGAGATGTTGAAACAAAAATCTGAATTTGCTGCAAATTTAATACTACATTAAGAAATTTCAACAACAC
Organism: Araneus ventricosus; assembly: GCA_013235015.1. Lineage (NCBI taxonomy): Eukaryota > Metazoa > Arthropoda > Arachnida > Araneae > Araneidae > Araneus > Araneus ventricosus. Next base: position 23,874 of record BGPR01002085.1, read on the forward strand.
AATCACGCTATTTAACTTTCCCAGCAGTGAGTTCTAAGGTACGGAATTTTCATCTCGTTTTCAACAAATATTTAGCCGTAAAGAGTGACGTTCTTCACGTTAAAAAACTGATACTTTTTATTATCATAAAAAATATTCTAAACTACTTACCTCGACTGACATAGGCTGGAATTTTTCATGGCCAATATCTTGTACTATTTGTGTTGCTAATTTCTGAAAATATAAATACAATTGATAAATAGAGACGCAAATTATCACCAAGATATTTTAAATTCATTTTATTTCTATTATTTTACCTGCATAGCTTGAGGAACGTCTGCACTTTCTACATTGGAAGAAGAGGACAAAAGCAGAGCAAAATCACTGTACACATCAGTATCAGAACCTACGTAAGAAAATCCATGAAATTCAATGAATCCTTATGCATTATTTAAGCTTCTTTCCTTTGTTGCCAATTCTGTATTCGGTTTCGTTATAAAAATTAAATGAATGAAAACAAAACATTTTTTAAAGCACGCTTTTTTTAGTGTATTAAAAAGTACAAAAGACAAAGCAAATTGGAATTTTCATCGCTTTCGTAACATATCTTGATTTTTAAGGAATATTTAGAAATTTGTATCTTCTTGTGATATTTATTATGAATTAATACATTTACAATTCAAAATACGAAAAATTAGCGAGAGAAATTAAAAAAGGGAAGTAATAATTTGCAAAATAAAGCTATTTGAAATGTGGAAGCAAAAACAAATAATACAAAAATAATAATATGCGACCAAATAATAAAAATAATCGTATAAGACGAAATAATAAAAAATCACATCGCATTGGTTACGCGCAAATGTAGCAACAACCAAAAGAACAATGAAGAGAATCTAAATAAAAACTCTAACTCAAAATGGATGCGAACCATTTCTATAGTGTGACCCCTTTCTACGTGCATAGCCGGATTCGCATCCATTTTGAATTAGTGTTTTTACTTAGTTCTAATACCTTTATGTTATTTTCGGTGCCTCACATTTTTATGATTTTGTTTTGACGTCCACATCTTTAATAAATTAAAATTATTTTCTACTTTTCAGTACACAAATCAAATCACGTTTTCAAAGAATATATTTTTATTATTTTCTACTTTTTAATCACCGATATATTACATAATTTATGATTATATATGTTATGGAAGTTTAAAAATCCATCTGAAATTCACAAAGAGATGGGCAACTAACTTGGAATCAAAATTTAAATAAAATTAATCGACTAACTGATGCTTTACTTCTTAAAATATGAAAACATTTATTTTTCATCAAAACTCACCACTACACAAAATTTCAGAACTCGGTCTCTTGTGTATTGTCATCGATAATACATAAGTGTACAAAACTTCAAAACCCTGGCGCATAAGGAAGCGAGTGTAAAATAAATTACAAAATTCTATCTTTACAAACATGAAATAAGCGAAGTTAAATAAATGTGTATGAAAAAAAAATTCGTATATTCAATCCACATGTCTTGAATATCTAAAATCAATTATTATCGAATGTAAAAAAACTCTCCCTTTTTCTCTCCTGTAGACTTGTTTAACTGTTCTGATATTTCACTTGTCAAAAGCTTCGTAGTTGGCAGAAATATCAGAATTTTGAATCCTACTACCAGTTTTTCCTCATTAAAGCTACTTTATTGAGCGTTTGTAAATTATGTGTTCCCAGAAAACTACGGCTCATATAGGCAATCCATTCAACGAAGATTATACAATGGGCGTTCAAAAAGTAAGTTACACTTGTTCCCCACAGATGGCAGCCTTGCGAAACAAGATCGAAGCTTGGGCAGACGATCATTGAGTTCCACGGCTTCCAACGTAGAAATTTCATTCGGATAGTGGCAATCGTTGCTGCGTAGTACGAGAAAAAAATAGTGCGTCAGCTGGAAACTTACTTCAACGTTGAAGTATGCGGGGCAGTAGGCAAAACGTTTCACGAGTACGGAGATTCATCGTGAAATATCGTAAGTGTTATGCGCCACATGCAATGTCACGTCCAGCCATTGTGAAATGGTGCCAGCAGTTCGAAGACGGCAGCACAGACTTAGCCGATGCGGAAAGGCAAGGAAGGCCAACAACCACATCAGACATGGTGCAGAAGGTGGAAGATATTATTCTCAACAATCGCAGAGTGAGCGTCGCACACATTGCGCAAGAGTTGGGAATATCCGTTGGCATTGCTGATTCCATCGTCAGTCGCCACCTGAATTATCGCAAATTGTGTTCACGATGGGTTCCTTATTCTTTGACTTCCGAACAGAAAGGAGCAAGTTTTGCGGCTTCCCTGGAATTCCTTCAACGTTATTCTACGGAAGGCAATGATTTCTTAAGCCGCATCATTACGGGTGATGAGACATGGGTGCATCACTTCACTCCAGAAACGAAACAAGCGTCGATGGCATGGAGACACACATCATCGCCTGTGAGAACAAAATCCAAAGTTTCCCTATCAGCGGGTAAAACCATGGTTACTATTTTTTCCGAATGAGAAGGAGTTGTCTACACAGAGTTGATGCGGAAGGGCACAACCATATATGCCGAGTTGTACTGCGAAACACTACGAGGTGTTCGCAAGGCTGTGAAAAACAAGAGACGTGGAAAGTTAAGAAAAGGCATTGTCCTCTTGCACGGCAATGCAAAACCTCACAAGACATGCACAACAAAATCTTTGCTTCCCAATTTTGGATGGAAGCTCTCTCAGCTCCACCGTACAGTCCCGATCTGGCGCTCTGCGACTTTCACGTGTTCGGCAAGCTCAAAGAACATTTGGGTGGAAGACAATTTTCCAACGATGCCCAGGTTCAGATAGCTGTTCTAAGCTGTCTACAGGACGAAGGAGAGATTTTCTATCGTCAGGACATCGAACAATTAGTGCAAAGTTCCAGCAAATGTCTGCAGAGACTGGGAAATTATGTAAAGAAATAGTGTGTGTCATATTGTATTGTAGCGCACTTCTCAATAAAGTGTTTTTTTACCTATATTGTTCGAGTGTAACTTACTTTTTGAACGCCCCTAGTATTTCAAAATAAGACAAACACACCAAGATTTTTGTTTCACTTACAGTCTTTTGCATCCTTCCACAAAATAGAAAACATTTCCATATTCCAGTCGGAGGAGACTCCTGAACATGACATATGCTTTTCGCAAACCTGCATACATGAAAATAAATCCAAGATTAGTAGAAATAAACGTGAAATTTTTAACATGATAATGATTATAAGCTGGATAAGATCTGTTAATTACGACATGAGGCATGCATTATATATATTAGTGATCACAATCAATATGTATACCATTTTTTTCTTACTTCATCAAAATCAGAGCAGGAATTAATTAACGCTTTAAAAGTTTCTTTCGCTGTGTTTTGTTTCAAGAAATTCTGGTGATAGTTGTTTATCCTCTTCTTAAGATTTTGAAGACCCAAGTCACCAAAATATAAATTCTGAAATGAAAAATTACAAAATTTAGAGAGGTTTTGTGCCATATAAATAAATCAGACATCTCAGCATTTGATTCTAAAAAATGGCTCAAAAAATGAATGGTAATAAAAAAATGTGCCATCAACGTCTTTTAGGGTTTCTCGTTTTCCTTTTAGTTTCTAACTTAATTATAATTCTTCTTATTATTTTTAATCTTAATAGTTTTTCTCTATCTTACTTACCTTTTATACAAATTTTTTTTTCTATTATTCGTGATAGTAAAATGACCAACCACACGAAATTAAATACAAAACATATGTCTACAATTTTGGTATTAAAAAGTACACTTAATTTTTTAACAGAATAATTTCATCACACATCAAATTTAATCATAACCTGAAAGAACATATTTTTAACAATTTTTCTGCAATTTTCACCAATATTTAAGCATTTTCCTTATTCAAAACAATATAACAGCGATGCCCCGTTTAGTTTAGAATTGCCAATTTATTGCTAAAGACGCTGACAAAAAATTATGAGTAGAAAGTTATGGTTTAATTATTTGAAATATTGCAAGTTCATTATCTTAGATCAAAAATATTTTTAAGCATATTCTTCAATTTAAGAAATTGTTCTGTAGGTTCTTGCAAGCGTACTTTTTTTCCATTTCTAGAAAAAAATAATTTTGAATCTTGGTGTAAAGAAGACCCGTTTCAGATCGATGCAGGTCTGAAGTTAATAAAATCAATCAAATGAGATGAAAAAAATTTCAGACTTCAATAAAAAATCAGTTTTTTGAGACAAGGACACAAAATTCATTCTAACACTTCATCCTTTTGTGCGCTGTCTGTTTTGAAACAACAAATTTGAAAATTGATTTATTTGGGTCAAAAATCAATCTACTAAGACTAGGACATTGGCATTTCTTTCATTTATTTCTCTCACTATTTTGAAGTAACAGGTGACAAAATTTAGAAATAGATAGGTTTCAGCATTGTACCTCTTTCAACCAAGGTATAGAAAAATTTAAAATTCAGCATTATCTGCAGTATCTAATTGCTTAAATTGAAAACGTCAGTGTAAAATGAAATTCGAGAATACAAACAAATTCTGCTTATAAATAGTTCAGATTCGTAAAGTTTTTAGTATGTTTCTAAGAAATTGGTAGTTTACCCATTTATTCTTTATCCGGGCTTTTAAAGATATGCTCTTCATTTTAGCATTAGAGCTTCTTTCCTTAGCGCACTGTAGCAAATCTGGATCATCTAAAATCCTGCCATATATACTAAGCATAAAGGCTTTGGAGCTCGGTGTGCCAAAGCCATGTTGAGTTACCATCTGAAATATAATAAAATTATACAAACTTGTAATAACATAAACGGCAAGAAAAATAAATATGTTTCCAAATAATGCACAGAAATACTTACTTCTATGACATTCATCATCATGCGATTACAAAATGTAACCATTCCAGTTAAAAAATATTTAGCTTTGAAAAGACTATCTGCAAATCCTATTCCTTTCATTAGTCTCTAAATAAAAATAAGAAATTATAAGTTCACTTTATGACAATTGGAAAATAAGACAGATTTTAAAATTACTAAAGAAAAAGCTATTTACTCTCAGTCCAATATTGAAGTACTTGAATGAAAAATCAATCCCCAGAGGTGAAATCGCGTTAGGCATAACCTCTCTGAAAGTAAATAATATTTTTTCTTTATTTTCCGGAAGAAATTAGCAGAATGCAAATCCGGTAAATCATCTTACTAAAGACACAAAACAGCCCTTGCACTAACTAAACACAGCCCTTGCATGCTTAATTACTGTTAGATTTCATCAACTCTCTTTCGCAGAGATTACCTGTAAATAATCAAAATAAGAAAAACACTTGAAACTTAGGACGTTATGAAACCTTCATTTCCGTCGTTTGAACCAGCCTTGTAGCTAGAATTCCAGTTAGTACCCAACCATTCCATGAGACGTTTCATAAATATAAAACTATTTATTATGTCTCTCCTTGATTTTAACGTTCGTAGCGATAAGAAGTAGAAATACAGTAATTAGCCAGTCATGGCATGGAGTTTCTTTCGGATGTATTGGTAAGAAGTTATAAAGTTGTTTCCATGACATGCTAATTGTAGGACAAGAAAGGTCACACACAAAAGTTTTACTGGGATTCAAGACAATAAACTCCGATCTTGGCGTCGAGTTTGGGGACTTGGAAAAAAATTTGGCAGTCTTGTCGATGGACTTGGCGATATTGGTGACAAAAGGGATCTTAAAGAAAATTCATGAATTGAGGTCTTATCTCTACTAGGAGCTGGAAGTATCAAGAACCTTCTAGAGATTACTATGTGACGTCATTTCCTGTTGGAAAAGATATAAAAGGAAGTTCTCAAACCAAAAGTAGTTCAGTTGGTGTTTGGTCAGCAGTGAAGCTGATGAACTTATATGCGCTGTGCTATTGAAAGTGCTGTGACTGAGATTCATTGGTGGTCTCTGTTGTTAATTTATGTAAGTGCTGTTTAATTTTGTTACCTGAGCTTAGAGTTTTACTAAAAATCGTCGTGGAATAAAGATTTATTTTTTGATCCTACTTGTTGGATTACATTCACGTACACCCATCAGACGATTCTTGTAACTGTATGAATAGAATTCAAACTACAGTAGAACAAAATTTAGACATTGTTCAGAACTAACAACAAACGCCGTTCATTCTACCTTTTCTAACACCGCCTCAAAATTTTGTATTCTTGCTTATTTAATTTTCACAATACTTGTGTAAAATAATCTTTAAATCAGTATCAGTTCTTCTAAACGAACTAAGAAATCAAAATGCGTTTTTGAAATTTCTCACAGGAACCTCGTCCGTCCAACTGAAACGCGAAGTAATTATGATATGAGAGTTCACGTAAATAGCGTACCGTATATATATTACGGATATTTGAGAAGACCCAAGAATGGTTTTATTGCGGACGACAACGGATGCAGTTGGCTTTTTAAATTTGTGAACTACAGAAGATTTTAAGAAAACGATGGAAATTATAATGAGGCTGACACACAATTGTAAATATTGGAATAGGTGGTTAAAACTCTTATTACAAACTCGAAATTAATGAGGATAGTAATTTCTATTTCAGTTCAAAAATGTTCTGCCAACGTTTTGGCAGCTTTTGAAAACCCTCCTTCTAGAACTATAATGATGGCGACTCAAAAAATGTATCTTTCGAATATTACTTTTTCAGCAATAATTCACAAATTAGAATACAATAAGCCTTCGGCTGCCACTATTATCAACACTTCTTTGCTCCTGTTGGCCTGCTTCATTCTAATGTGTTCTCCTCCTAGACAGTCAATTAATGCGCTGAAACCAAAGGTTTGAGTTGGCTCTTCTGGGTGAAAAAAAAGCCTCCGGTTTGACAGAATAAGTGTTTTTAACTAATTTCTTAGTTGTCGCAAAACTAATAAAAAATATTATGACGGAAAACAAAATTAAATCTTACCCAACGTTCGCTGTCGTCAGATATTCGTTTTCCCATCTTAAAGGTGAATCAAATTCGTGAATGATTTCGTCATCTGTTTCAGCCATAGCATTGGTGACTGGACGGGACTGCGAAAGCGAAAAAAACAAGGTATAACTCAATTGCTTTGCTTCAAAAATAATGAATTAAAAATGCTTTTGGAATGTTTTTTACCTGCAACATGTATATATCATCATTTGCAATTCCCCATTCTATATCCCTTGATGATCTGTAGAACTCTTCTATCTGAAAATAGCAACATAATTTGTTTCAATCAAGTATTTTATAGCATTCTATTTCTTTGTTGTAAATGATAAATGATAGCAATACCCTATATCACCCCATTATATTTATTATAGCATATTCCTAAAATAAAATAAATTGAAAATAAAGCTTCAATGTATGTGCAAAGTCAATATAAAAATTAAGTTCGCTATTCTAAAATGATTATCAAACAACTTGAGAAATCAATGTGTTTGAGTCTACATCCAGCAAAAATGTTGTTTGAATTGCTCATATAGTACAAGTAAAATGTCCCCATGTAAATACCGCACCATTTAATGTTGGGATCAACTTTGCATTTTATATCGCTAGGGCTGCCATAATTGCCAAGCACTGATATGGAACGTTTCAATTCTAAATAAATCAAACATGAAAAAAGTGGGTAGGTAATGGTTTATTTTACTTTGATAAAAGTCAATAAAGCTTAAGAAATTTAATGAAGTTAACAGGGTAAGTTTAGGGAGAAAATGGTTCAAATAGTAATACAGGACTAAGCAGTGAAATACGGTGACTGTCCCGTATATACGGGACATATGGCAACCCTATATATGGCGAAAAAGAAAGTGAGACTACACGTAAGAGAACATGCAGTTAAATTTCACATGATGCGGACAATAGCATTTATCAAGCAAATATGTCGTCATGTTACTGGACTCCATAAGTGAGGTTTATTTGTACACTATAAACCTCATTTATGGAGAACAGGTGCAAGGCTACTAAAATAACTGGGCTTAAATGTCCACCACAAATGTTTAAAGATACTTTGTTGAGCGAACCATTATTATAAAGTGGCATATAAAAAGTTTTATGGAAATTAAGCATAATTCATATTCCTGGCGGTCCAGTTTGTCGCCAAGTGAGGCTAGTTGGCAATAAAACTTATGTTCAATTGAAATAAAAATTCAAATTAGTTTTTAAGAGAATTTTTATCCTTTGAAGCCAAATTGGTTTCTGGCAGAAGTTTTACCACATTTATAAAAGGAATCCAGCGACAATTTAAATTTTAACTTGACAATGAAAAATACAAATACCGAAGTGTTTGAATGAAAGGTAACCAGATTTTCTGAAATTTTGTCTGGGATAGTTTAGATGTTGGGAGGGATGTTAAATTTGAACTCACAAGCCTAATACTGGATGGCTGGTCACTTCACCAACTGATAACACTGTTTACGCCCAGAAATTAATAATATTTAAAGAAACGACGATATAAAACTAGATGTTGCTACTCCTAATAAATTTTAAAATTCCTGTTTGTTTTCTCTTTACTATTTTGAATTGCATCTTATTTCATCTTGGAATCTGCCAACACAGTTAAGTTTTCGTTTGGAATTCTACGCGGGAAAATTACAATCCCTACGAGTTAAGAAAGTAATATTATGTTATTCATAGTTAAAATGTACGTATTATTAAATCAATTTCTATGAATTTCATAATGTAAATAGCCTCTTTAATCTCTGTATCTTGGATTGTAAAATATAATGAATCTGAAAACGAAATTAGAGTTCGAATCATTACACTAGGCTTGCTAAACCAGGATGACTTATTCTTATGCATAGCATAAATTAAAAAGAAAAATTCTCCAAAAAGTAATTTTTGAAAAATGAGATGAAACAAACATGTAGCTTTTTAAATAATTATTTTACGGAATTTTTAAACGCATTTATATGGAAGTAAAAAATAGGACAACTCAGTACACTCACAATTTTGTATTCAGTATTTTTTCCAGTTCAGTATACTGAAAATTAACAAATCTTGGACGTTTTATAATCCAGAACAAGAACTTTAATATCAGAAATGTCTTGTCTAAATGGGGAATCTGTGCATTTGAGTTGCAAGAAATGAGAAAAGAATTGTAATTTTATATTTCATCAGAACATAATACACAAATATTTCTTTAGAAGATATACTTACTTTAATTCCAATTTTGCCTAATCTTTCGGCAGTTTCTTTCGATAAACAGCTGTTGTCTCTTAAATTTTCTTCAATGTCTTCAGTAACTACTCCCCCAGAACCTGATTCAGAATCAATTATGCAATAAAATTTAATCTACATTTATTAATAGAGGTTGATTAGACCAAAAATATTTTTGTTCAGAGGACAGTAGAGTAAAATATCTGTGGCTATAAGAAAAGCCAATTTGTGTAATATACATATCAGAACATGGGGACAGGAATTACACACAAAAATTTAAAAAATTAATAAAAAATTTGCTATTTTTCTTATTTTATTTGACATTTTAAATTGACATATGGGTTCTTATGACAATTATCATTATCTAGTGCAGTTTTATAAACAACTTGCAATTTATAATTAATATACATCAGGACAGGCATAGAATTATTGTTCGAAGACCATGGAATTATGCTATTAAGTGTGTCATGCATCGGCACTATTATAGAATTATTAAACAGCCACATTGAATTATATTAATACAAGGGACGGTTCATATATCTTTCCCTATCGCCACAAAATAAGAAAACATATAAAAATAAATTAAAATAAATATACAATATAAAACCAAAAACTAACAAAAATTAACACAATTAATTAATTAATGTACAGGGAGGTATTAGTAAAGTGCGAATGCAGCAGCAATCAAAATAACAATGGAAAGAATAAAAACAAAAATTGAAAATGGAGGACCCGGGCCATGCAATTTATCAAGAGTCACACGCAGCAAAGGTTCAAAATGTGTCAAGTTTTCTTTTCTATAAGGGTTTTGACAAAGTATGTAAAAATTTAGCCCCTAGTGATCCGAAAAATTCCGAAATGAAAGAATAATGAAAAAGAAACCCCAGAATACAAGGAAACATAACATCTACTCTTTCATTTAGGGAATTTTATGGTCACGAGGAGCTAAATTTTTAGACACTTTGTCAAGCCCTTTACAGAAAAAAAATGTGTTTTCCTTTGAACCCTTGCTGTGTGTGACTCTTGATAAAGTGCATGGCCGGGGTCCACCATTTTCAATTCCTATTTTTATTATTTCCCTGTCATTCCTTTTTCCATTCTTCTGAAATCCAAACCACTGAGATCTACTTGATCTATGTTTAAGATTGAATGCTTTCAAGTTTCTTAATAATGTAAATTTTTAGTTTTTCTGAAAATTAAATTTAAATGAAAATTGCAGCTTATTACAATTTCCCTTGTTAAAAATTTCGAAAGTTACAGCCCTAAGAGGGCAACAGAATAGAGTACATTGCTTTGTAAACACACACGTAAGTATTAACGGACAGTAAACTGTATGGTATAGGAAAATAAAGTTGAAACTCTGCTGTTAAAAAGCTTTCAGATATTTTATACATAAAAGCTAAAGATAAACTAACCTTGCATGATTATTTTTTGTTGCTTTCTTCCAACAGTAACTGATTCTAGTTCTAGGATGTTATCATTATCTTTTCTTCTAAGCACAAAAGTATCTGGCTCCACAGATCCCGAGACGACAGTCTAAAGATTAAAACTGATTGAATACATTTGCTTTCTATAAGATAACATGTTAATATTGAGTGCTAAATACAATTTTATCAGGAAGCAACTTAAATTGTTCAACATAAATGGACACCGCGTAAAAAGAACTTGTTCCTGTATGCCTGACTTATCTTTTAAGTTTGTCCCATGATTTTAGAATCACGCTGTGTAATAACAATGAGTTTAGTTTTGAATGTTTCGATGGATTTTTGGGCTTAGAAATGTTGGAAAAGAGCCTCTTGTCCAATATTATTGAGCATTGAATAAGTTCTCGCTGTTTTCCATATGATGGCGTTACCAAAACTGTGTGCGTGTAGTTTAAGATGGTGACGCAACTGATAGAAGTACTATAAGCAAGCTTGAAATTCAGTGTACGTCATTTCACCGAAATGTAAACAACTTTTTTACGTAGTGTTAAATACGCCAAATTTCGCGGCAAAAAAAAAGAGTATTTGATTGGAATTTTACTGCACTACTTTATTCAAAAACAATCTTCAGCTGAATCACACAGAATTCTTGTTGGGACTTTCGGCGGCCATGCTCTGTCGGAAACAACAAGCAGAAATTGGTTTAGACGCTTCAAAAATAATGATTTTGATGTTGAAGATAGATAGAAATGCTCCAGAAGAATTAGAAGCATTACTTCACGAAGACTCATGTCAGACGCTACCTGAACATGCACAATCATTAGGAGTTGATCACATAACAGTTTTGAAACGTTTAAGAGAATCAGAAATGATTCAAGAGCAATGTCATTGGATGCCGTGCCAGTTGAAGCCGAGAGACAATGAACGGCGTCTTTTCACGTGTGAACAGCTGCTTCAACGGCAGAAACGCGAAGGTTTTTTGAATAGTATCGTGACTGACGATGAAAAGTGGATACACTACGATACCCCTAAGAGTAGAAAATCCTGTGGTAAGTCTGGCCATGTATCAACATCGTCGGCAAAGTCGAATATCCATAGTTTCAAACTTCTGCTCATTATTTGGTGGGATCAACTGGGAGCAGTTTATTACGAGCAGCTCAAACCGAAAGAAACCATCACGGGAGATCGCTATCGATTTTAATCAATGCGTTTGAGCCGAGCATTGAAAGTAAAACGGCAGCTATACGAGCAGAGACACGAGAAAATGATTTTGCAGCATGAAAACGCTCGGCCAAATGTTGCAAAACCGGAGAAAAACTACTTGGAAAGGCTTAAATGGGAAGTCCTACCCTACCCGCCGTATTCACCAGACATTGCCACTTCCGATTATCACTTGTTCCGAACGATGGCGCATGGCCTGGCTGAGCAGCACTGCCATTCTTATGAAGATGCCAAAATGGGTCGACTCTTGGATAACCTCAAAACACGTGTAGTTTGCCCGACGTGGAATTCAAGTGCTGACAGGGGGATGGGAAAAAGTAGTGGCTAGCGAAGGACAATACTTTCAGTGACATGATTTTTACTGATTTTTTTTTAAATAAAGCATTAATTTTCATGACAAAACAACAAGAACTTACTCAACACCTATAGTAGATCCGTTTTTTTTTTAATTCAAGGAATCCATTCGATACATAAACAATAGATTCCTTAATTAAAAAATAAATTGGGCTGCTAATATTGGACAAGAAAAAAAGGTGTAAATTGGACAGCTAAAGCTAGACACAGGGAGTAAATTGATAAACTGCAAAAAGTGAAATTACTGTCCCTATTAGCACAAGATATTACACGATATATTTGCGATGTTGTTCGATATACTGAAAGCCGTACAATATCGTAAAGATATCGTAGCAATATTGTAGAGCATCTTGTGGTGTTAGGGGTAGTTATTCAGTGCCTGTACACGGGTTGCCCTTGTTTACGGGTAAATGTATCGATTACTGCTTACGGTTCCCCAGAGACAAAATATACAGGTATGTCTAGGACAAAGCCTACTCCATGGTTTTTCACCTTATTTCGATTGCAAAAATAGTCATTATAAATCAAGCAGCCATTTTGATATTAGGGGTTCAGTAAATACATATAACTGAATGTCTTTCCAAAATTCAAGGAAAAGGATTAAATAATTATTGATTTTACAGAGCAAGCCTACCTCCCCTAATCCATAATTCGCAGTTACAGTGATAACGGAGGGATTATTGGTGACTGGATCACATGTGAACATAACTCCTGAAACATCACAAGCTACCATCTCTTGGATGACGACGGCCATTGGGCAATTCAAAACTTGTCCGTAACGCCTGCACAAAAAACGAAGAGTTATTCACTGATCTACACGAATATACGAGTTATATACTGAACACACTAAGAATGACTGAATTCGGGAAACAGCTAAGGATATTTTTGACAGTAAAAAAGTAAGCTGAGTTGTGGATATCACTCTAAAGAGTTTGAATATAAATTTGAGTTTCAAAATTCATGTAAGGTAAAAAATAAACTAAATCTATGTGTATATGTATATTTAGATTTACACTACTCAAGCTTTTTTAAATGACAATGCGATGCAATTATTTATTTCAATCTATTACTCTTATATTATATCGGCAACAATTCAATGAGGCAAAAAAATTAAATTTATTCTTCTGAATTTTTTTCCAACAGATTCTATTTTTTTCACTTAAAATATTCTTAATTTAAAGAAAAACTAAAAACGTTTATATAAGTATCAATATTCTTGAAGAAGTAACTATAATTTTCTCAAAGAAATTAGCTAATGATCTGATATTTCCGGAAAACTGAGTATCATCTGAAACGGATTATAATATGCTTTAATTCGTGTTCAGATACAATAAAGCAGATACAATTCGTAAAGCAGATACAATTTACGGAAAAATGACACGACAGTTACACGTAAATGCACATAGCATCTACTATCTAAATGAACACTGCTTTACATTGCGCAATAACATCGAATCCTTGTTATTCTTTCCAGTCTTGAACTTATGGATTATGATTAAAAAACATTTTTTTTTTAATTTGAAGACAATAAAATTTAATAATCATAAATAATATAGGATGGTCTTAAATTATTGAACCCATTTCAAAACTTAATAAAGAAAAACTAAATGAGAGAGATGTGGCGTACAATAACGGCGTTCTAAATTTGCTACAGCTAGAGATTTCCATACGCAATGGCAGCAGCAATCAGCAGAATTCGATAGATGTTTTCGGGCTCCCTTTTTTAGTTTTTTTTTACTATCTCGAAAACTATTCAGTTTTCGAATTACAATTGATTTCCCAAATTAAAATTCCCTACAAATACGTGCTTTTATTTTTCTTTTAGCTTTAATGATTTCGCAGATAATAGCTCTCAAAAACGGGAGATATCCAATAATTTACGACCCCTAAACCGCCGTAACGGCGCGTTACCTAATTACTCGAAACAGTTTGAAAAAAAAATTCTCAATGCGCTCTCATTTAAAAAAAACGTAGTTGTAACATTATTAGATTTTTTTATTAACTTTCGAAATGGATCCAATATTTTATGACCAGCCTGTATATTTATTAAGAGAGTATTATTAAATATAATATTCAAAATATATATTATTATTTATAATAAGAATAACAAAATATTACCTTTTGTATTCGACCGCTATGTGACCAAACTGAGATGCCCAACATTTTTGCACAGCCAAGAAAATCTAAATATTTTATAAAAGATAAATTATGAGGTATTTGTTAAGTTCTATGCATACTAACTATATATGATAATTCTAAATTAACACCATAACTATCATTATTTATTAAGAGTTTATCCTAAGTTGCATTTAAAATTTAAAATTGTTGCAAGTACAAATCTGGGCAGTGCTTTGTTGGTATCTCTGGCAAAGCCACAATCAGAAATTTTGATACAATTACAGAGAAGTCTTTGATTTTGTGTAAATATGGAACATTCGATGCAAGTTTTAGGAATTAGAATAAATTATATAAAGAAAAAATGAGTAACATTGAACTTAGATTTTTATTAACTTTTTCTCTTCGCGACATTTCCAATATGACTCTCCCCCCCCCAAAAAAATGAAGTATTAACTGGTGATAAATAGGAAAGAAACTTAGTTTAGAATATTTATTTTGAAACTTTTAATAAAATGTTTCAAATCAAGACGTTTGTAAATTATTTTAACTTACAAACTAAAATTGACAAATGAAGCAGAAATCTGTTCTGTTGGTACTTTCTGGACCACAAAATTCGTGTGCAGGAAGACTTTAGGGGTCGGAAACTGTAATTTAAGACGAATTGTTTAAATGATAATATGATTCAATTTTTTACTTTATTACATTATTTTTATTTTATATCGGCAAAAAATTCATTGAGTTAAAAATAAGAAATTGAATTTATTCTTTTTCATTCTTCTTCTGACAGAATAACTTAAATTATAAAAAATCTAAGTATTCACATATGTGGCAGCATTCTCAAAGATTTTCATTTTTTCATTCATTTCATTTTTCCATTTTTTGTGCCACTGTTCATGCACTAAATGCACTAAATTTTATGTACTTTTCTCCATCATACTGTAAATTATGAAATAGGTAAATGATTTTTATAATGATTTTGTGACACTTCTTTCTTTATGGCAACAAGCCCAAGATTTTATTAGAATCCATCTTTTGCTTCCTTCCCAAATAAAGCACTTTCAGTCATTTTTTTTCTTCAGATTGCCGCAATTAAATAATTATTTGCCGACAACCATTTTATAGATTTCGGGATCACTATGACAAATCATACCTTAATGAGTGTAATTTACCGAGAAAAATTTATTCTACGCAAATTCATTGTACGACAGACTACTTATAATTAATTTTCTGAAGCTACAGCATAAGAATTTTTCTTGTCAGTTTTTCGAGAATGATGTATCTTAAAATGTGCATATTGGAGTTGGCGCCTAATCGCGTCCAAATTAATATTTCTGTTTTCAAAAACAATTTGCCATTTAATTCATACTATATAATTTTTAACTAAAAAATATTTCAAATAAAATGTATTATTTAAAATATGTATTGATTACAAAATGTATGTATCCCTCTAAACAGCAGACTTGAAGTAATCACTGCCTCAATACTACAAACTTCAGTTTCGTTCAATCGTATTTTTCAAAAACTAACGTAGCCTGTACAACACATACCTTAAAGTCAACAGATACTTTTAAAAATAACAGTTACCTTAGCAGAACAAAACATTTGTATTGAACAATACATATCATATTCTCATGCCTACACTGTAAAAAATATCCGTTTTTTTCCCGGACTTTTTCCGTATATTTGACGGTTTAAAGCTGTTTTGTTGACAAAACGGTTTTTCACCGTTTTTCGCTCCAGCCATAAACGGTTTAAACCGTCAATTCAAATTCTATTTTTCGTCATACGGTATTGCTTTCCGTACGATAACTTTCCTTTTTCTTAAATGTAATTTTATTGCATTCATTTCATGTTTTTAATAGGGTTCCATCTCCGTAACCTTAAAACACGTGTTCTGGCAATAGTTGATTTTTACACCACTAGGTGGTGACACTAGAGCTATAGTGACTTTAAAACTCAAATAGATTATTTTTACTTTATTTTATGAAGTCTCCGGTGGTCTAGTGGTTAGAGCGGCTGGCTTTTATTTCTATGAACGCTGTTTCGATCCCCGGCTCGGAGGTGTTAGAAGTTTTGCCACCATCTTGCATCGAAATCGTCCAGGTAAGTTCAATTAAAAATTATATTAATTAAACTTATTGAAATTAATAATTAAACCTTGATTAATTAATATTCCTGATTGATAATACACATCAGCACATTTCAACTCAACTTGAACAGAAGGAGAAAAACAACTCAACCCTGTCGATGACGTCACTTACTTCGATGACTTAATTTTTACGGAGAAAACTTGATTTCATACGGTAAAAAACCGTTGTGACTACGGATTTACTTCCTAACTTTTACGGGAAAAACTTGTTCCTGTATGGTAAAAAACCGTTGTGCCTACGGACTTACTTCGTAACTTTTACGGTTTTGCACAACCAACCCAGCTGCCAGTTTAAAACCGTAAATTTTACGGGATTTTTTTTACAGTGTACATTTTTCTAAAATGAGTTTCAAAATTGATTTAAAAGAGGAATTACTTCTTCAAGGCCTTGGACGCCCAGAAATGTGTCCATTTGCCCAGCTGCTGACATAGCTGTAGTATCTTCTCCTAAATAAGTCAAGGTAAAAAGATTTAAGTAAGCAATATTCAGTCATTTTTTGGTTGACAAATGAAACTGTACAGTAATTTTATTTCAACTCTTGAAATCCACAATGCATTGTAATAAATATTGTATTTTTTGTATACTATGTACACTTCCCTGAATCTTAAAAAAACATATGCGTATCGAACACGATAACTCCAGAACGGAACAAGCTAAATGGATGAAATTTGCCATGAGACTTCAAAGGGAAGAGGTATTTTTCCAGAAAATTATATTATATTTTCTTAAAAATATTTTGGATTATTTAACAACATAAGAAGATTTTTAGATTTATTTTTAAAATTATTATGCAAATTCTACCACTTTTTGAAGCGAATTGCAAGAGATATTGAATTTAATTTGTTCTTTATGCGTACAAATGTTATAGTAATTTCTTTCAATAAGCGTAGAATAAAATATTTTAATTTCTATCTCGCTCCATTTTCGATGCTTGAACTTTAAGCACGCTTCAAAATGTTACGTACCCATTTATAAGTCAAAAGTGAATACGTACCCGACCTTTAAGTACCTGAAAGTGTATTCTCACTATATTGCATTGCAGATACTTAAGAACATTCAGTACCTCAAAGCTGAAGGCTAAATTTCGTTTCATCAGTGTTTACTTGATTGTGATGTCCAAACTATAGTATATTTTCAGAAATTCATCTCCTCCCATATACAGAAAGAAGCAAGTATAAAAATAAATCGGACACGGTGACCACATCTAACGTAGTAAAATTTTATTGATCTAAATTTTAAATTTTTAGAATACCAATTCTTACAATACGAAATATTATGACATTTGCAGGGGAGAGAGAAAAGTGTTTCTTTCAATACCTGTCGCTGAAGATCGAACAGCAAATTTTCGGTTGTTCACTTCATCTCCGAATATTTCCTTCAAATCTTCAATAATACTCTTGCGAATTTTGTTCGGCAATGAAGTATTCTTTACAATTTCTTGCACTCTGTAAAACATTTATTTAATAGCAAATGCAATAAAGCACACAAAATCTCAAATATATTGTAAAAATAAATTCTGAAATGAAGATCAGCATTATTATTTATAAGGATCTTTCAATAAACAGCGAGTCAAACGTTGCCATGGGACACAGACGTATAAGAAAATGTAAGCAAAGCAGAGAAGGATCAGTTAAACATCTCAGAAACAAATTAAACTGAAATGGGGATGTATGGTAGTCGGCTAGGCTAAACATTCATGAGAGCTCCACTCCACATATAGTCGGCCACTCCACGCCAAAACCGGTCGTCAGTGCAAAGGAACGGTGAGAATTGGAGCCGTGTGCTCGGAAGTTTGATTTAGTTTAGTTATATTAACGCCCCATTTTGAAGCAACACAAAGGCTAATTTGGGACGGACCTCGTAATTTTGAACCGCGGTCGTATGACGAGAGTGACACCTGAGCTGGTATTCCCCTCTCCAGCTCACCAGTGGGAGGACGTTTGGGTTCTACGTATGATTTAACGTGCAAAAGGTCCTATACACGGCGGATCTTCAGCAGAATCAGGTCCAACCTGGAAGCATTAGACTCCGAAGCTGAGATCACTAGGCCACTGCAGCCTCTCGGAAGTTTGGATTTTCATTCAATCTGGATATCCAGCCACTACGTTTGGACTGCCTAGTCATAAAATGGAAATGCGATTGATGTAAATACATGGGAGGAGTTTTAAGTTAACACTTTTGACCCCATCGTATATCACTGAAATAAATGGCATGGCAATAATTATTTCGAAAGCTTTTTAGCCATAATAAATCTTTGCTTTTCAAGTTTTTTTTAGTTATTTATTGAAACTCCTTTATATAATCAAGGTTTAATATTTGGTGATATTATTTACAACTCATATAAATGAAAATCATTAAAATGGTACTTTTTTTAAGCTGTAGAAACAGGAGGAAACAATCAAACTGTTAGAATTCAACTCCGACTATTTAAAAAAACAGTATAAAATTTTTTATTCAGTAATCAACCGAAACTTACTTAGTGCAGACTTCTTTCAAATCCCCAGTTTCATTTCCACTGAAAGATGAAAAAAGTAGTTTAAAAAGTTTTTACATCATATAAAAAATATGAATGATGATAAACAAGAAAAGAAAACCTACTAAGCGACGTTTTCTAAAACTTTCACTGCTCCGTGAATTTCTTGTGTTAAAAATTCTTTGTAAGCAGCTGTTGTCACAATGATTCCCTTCGGTACGATAAACTGTAATAGAAAAAACAAAGCACTTAAGTCACAACTAAATAAAATCAGATTTGTATATCACACTTAATAATTAATTTTTAAGCCATTAGAGCTTGCTAACACTACTATGTCGTAGATATAAAAATAATCAGTACGATAAACTGTAAATGAAAAAGTAAAGCACTGAAGTCACAACTAAATGAAATCAGATTTGTATATCACACTTAATAATTAATTTTTAAACCATTAGACCTTGCTAGCACTACTATGTCGTAGATATAAAAACAATCGGTACGATAAACTGTAATTGAAAACATGAAGCACTTAAGTCAAAACTAAATGCAATCAGAGTTGTATATCACACTTAATAATTAATTTTTAAGCCATTAGTGCTAGCTAACACTACTGTATCGTAGATATAAAAAATGAAGATTTGACCAATCAGAGTTTAGTTTAGTTTAATTTTATAAACGTCCCATTTAAAAGCTACACAACAAGGGTTTTGGGACTGATCTCTTAATTTTGAACTGTGGTTAGAAGACAAGAATGACACCTATGACAGACTTTGTGATCAAAACAGCAATAAGAAAAAGCGCTGAGAAAAGGGATTTAAAAGTATGGCACTTGGCAACTGTTAAAATTCCAACACTTTAGGTAAAACCGTTAATGAATTAACCGTAAATGAAACAGGCAAAGGAATTACAAATATTTAGGAAACAAGAGGTTGTTTCAAAAATCTATTTCTAAGGTTGGAATCGAACTGAAGTTTCTTTGTATAAAAAATTTACGTTAGAAGAATTATAATAAGCAATACGTTTATTAAAAGTAATTATTATAATCCATTTCAGTTCTTATCTTACTGTTTTTTCTCTCTCGCCTAATAATGTCAGTTTTCCAAGAGACGATCCTTTTCCACCAGAAATTTCTCCAAAATGAGATGCATCCTCAGTAAATTGCACGGTCAGTGGCACAACTAAAACAAAAATATTAAACGCATTAAAAAGAATATTTTAAGTTTATTTAACACCTTAATATATATTTTTATATCATTTCCTCTATCATCTAACCTCAGTTATTAATTCCAATTAATCAGCTCAAAAGAAGAAATGAAAATTTTGAAATACAACGTGCCTACAGTTCAGAAAGAGAATTTTTAAAATTTACATCGCCTTTAATTTTTACGGATCAAATATTTTTTATTCGATCTGTTACAATGGCAGAGTAATGAGCAAAATATGACTAATTTTCTGTCCTAACAATCAAATTTCTCTTAAAGTTGAACAGAATTTTCGAATCACAACTCTTAAGCTGGAAATTCACGACAACACTGCTCTATTCCATTTGGACTGACGTAGTCCAAATGGAATAGTGCAGTTTGGTTTGTTCTCCACCCATTCAAGTCTATAGATTCAGGTGGGTCATTCCCGGATGCTGCAAAGTGCACTACTCTATCCCCTCTATTCCTCCTCCCACCAAACTGACTCCCACCTACGCTCCTCCTCCCCTCACGGGGGATTTTCGCTTTTTGGAGAGACATTCACCCCCCACGCCTTGATTTCTCCAACATGACTCCCACTCACATTCCCGCTCTCCAACGCCCCCCCCACAGGGGTGATTTATCGCCCGCTTCGAAAGATCGTATTTCAATCTTGTGGCCGAACGGGATTAATGGAATTCCAAAAACGTTGGAATTTCATACTCTCCCTCAGTCTATGCCAATTATCATTGAGGTTTCACATTAATGAATGGTTTGGCACCCTGTGTTCCAAAAAAAGTGGAATGGAACACAAGTGAATGCCCCGCTTTATAATGTTTAGAAGTTGTTGCAGCTGGTAGTTAGAGTTTTAAAAAATGCGCAACCTTCTTCTTCTTAATAATTAACTAATATAATTAACCAGCGGAATTGATCTCCCCAAGATTTTCTAGTAAATTCCCTAACAGAAGAGTAAACCCTTCTCACAAAAAATATTGCGCACCATCAGAAAGATCAGGACGGCCACGAGTACTCAGATTTACACTGCCCTTGGAGGAAGAAAATAATACAAGCGGGAGTAAAATTCTTCAAGCGGGCACCACCACCCAATGCAGCGCGCATTGTGCATCATAGTATGATACCAAATATATTTAAGTGTGCATTCATAATTTATACGAGGATGGAATCCAAAAAAGTATACAAGCGTGACTAAAAAATTATTTATTAACATTGGACAGGAAATTCAAAAGGCAATTAAGAGGCATACTTGCCGATTACTTTTCCTCATGATCGCTGAATCTATTTAAGCATTTATTTGAACGCAGGATCAACTCGTTTAACACGGCTTGCGTCCTGTCCATTGAGCCAGTTCTCGACAACAGCTTTCACATCACTCTGTGAAAAAAACCTTGTTCCAGATGAGTATTTGGAACCCAGATTGGGTGCCGAGTCTGGGACGTAGCGGTAGGCTCCAGACTTCCCACTTGAACTTTCGTAGCAATTCTTGAGTTTTGCGAGCAGTATGGGTATTGTCATGCAGGAGGATGACATCATAACTCAATATGCCAGAGCGTTTGCGTTGGATAATTTCACGATGGTCCAATGATTATTTCTGTTTCCCGAAATTGAATGAACATTTCTCTGGCTCAAGGTTCTCTTCAGAGAGTGATGTGAAAACAGTTGCCGAAAACTACAGGGAGTGACTTCTGACAAACCGGGTTAAGTAAGTTGATCCTGTATTCAGATAAATGCCCAAATAGATTTGGTGATTATGTGGAAAAGTGACCGGCAAGTATGCCTCTTTATTGCCTTTTGTATTTTCTGTCCAATGTTAATAAATAATTTTTTATTACCTTTGTAAACTTTTTTTTGCATACGTCCTAGTAGTTATTTTAAATATAGTGGATTCTTGTGTAACAAGACAAAAAATTACGAAAAGTTCTTATACAGCAAGTTAAACAGTTTCGTAATAGCCGAAGAAAAATATAGCATTTGCATAGATTTTTATTTTTTTGTTTGGAAAAGCAAAATTATACACTTACCCGTTGTTCATATATGAGCATTAAGGCTACAATTTTTTTTAAAGTAACGTTTCACTAGCAATAAGCTCAGTTACCTGTTTGAACTCGCATAATTCTTTCGATAACGCATGTCCCGTATCATGCGATTTCCTGTTACGCTGAGCTTATCCCCCACCTTGCACGAGAGATCACTGCACTTTTTATAAATTATACATAATTTCATGTATTATTACCAATATCTGTATATTACCAAGATTATATCTTTACTTATTAATAACTTCCCACGGAAGGGGACAATTAGAATATGGGGATGAGAACCCGCCATATAAGGAAGCAGAGTCTTCCTTCCCGGTGGGATATAACAGTGATGGTTTGGCTCGTAGGGTCCATCCGTTGACTGGCAGTATTCCTGCATAAGAAGGGAGTGGTCGCATAGCCCGCTCGTGATGGGGACTATTTTGCGTCGAATACAGTGCCGGTATTTTTGTCGCGGCGGCCTGTTTTTCAATTTGTCCGGGATGCGTAGGTAGGCTGGGGTTCATTTCTCTGATTAGTTATTGATAGCAAACTTTGATGTATTTCTGCATGTTTTGATATATGCTATGCATGCTGTATGTCTTTTTCTACCGTTTGATATGGTTTACGTTTATGTTTTCTATGTATATAAGAGACTCTCTCCTCGTTTTGGTTTAATTATTTACGGTGACTTGGATCACTGGAAGCAAATGGTAACATCGCAACGGTTAATTTTCGACGACCTTTAAGTCAGTTATGACTAGATAACAAAGACAACACCTGAGCTAGAAAACAATCTCGAAATTTTTACAGAAGGTTGAAAATTTGGCCCAGGAGTCGAGATTCATACTTTGGAGCTGTCTGAAGCATGCTTCATTAAGAATAAAAATTCGTACAAAAATTCATTTCCAACAAATTAATAATTAAACAGCTAGGCAAATAATAAAACAGGCATGCACAAAGCTTTTCAAGAATTTTGTAATAATACTTACTATCCGGAAATACAATGGCAGGAGCAGGTTTTATTGTCCTCTTTGGGTTTTCAACGTTCCTAGCAACACAAATATAAGAAAAACGTCGAATGCTTACTATTATAATTCTTTTAATGTAAATAAGAAGCAAATTTCCTGTACCAAAAGTACCTAAAATTATACAGAAGTTCATCATTGAAGTTGTATTCAGAAGGCCCTACAACCGATTCTATGGCTAAAAACAAAAGAAAATTTCACAAGAAAGTCGTAAAAAAAAGAGAAGAACGACATTTAGAACGAAAAACGCCTTTACGTTCAAAACTGAATTTCGGCATAGTTAAATTAGAAAAAAGTCAAATGAATAATTCAATTTTCCTTCAGTAATTACAAAATCTACAAACTACCACCTCAACTATTGGTTTAGCTCCACCCTATTCACGAAAGTTTTCGACTTTTTTCTTTTCGGTTTTCATAGAGCGAATTACTTGTAGTATGTATCAGTGAAATTTTATTTTTTGGAGCCCTAGAAACGACTCTAGGGCCTTCCGAATAGTAAAAATTAATTATGGAGCATATTAGCAAATGTTTGGTTTAAACAGTTTTATCAGTATATAGTAAATGTTTGTTCAGATTTTAAATTATTGTCTGATATTATGAAGTTTTCTTTAATTCCAAAATGGCGTTTGTAAATTCACAAAGGGCAGAATGTTATGTTTTCGTTCTATCCGAAGAATACTACCCCATATCTATCATCTAAGAACAATTATTTAAGAAATTATATTTTATTATTAAGAAAAAGACATGAAATCAAAGTATCTCAAGACAAATAAATGCAATTATTAATAACAAAGGATAAACACTTAAAAATTTAGAATCTATTGAAGAGAGAATTTCTAACACGTATTAAAAAAGAAGGAATATTTCTTCGGTAAAATCTTTAAAACAAAATCCACAAACGCCAACAACTGTTGCAAAGTCATTAAACTTTACAGTTTCAACCATAAATAAATTTATCAGAAATTGGCAAGGTATAAAAATCACATGGTAGATGTGATTTGTAGCTTTTTATAGTTATTGTGCTCATAAGCACATTAATAGGCAGATATGGACATAATTCTTTTACTTTTTTGACTCAGAGGAATCTCAAGCATCGAAATTCATCAAAATCTCGAAATCGAATTTTTTGACGATTGCAGTGTAAGTAATTGTGTTTGTATGTACCAATACAAATACAGTAAACTGTTGATTAACCGTCACCGTCCGGACCAGGGCTGTGACGAATAAAAGAAATCTCATAATAGATATGTTTAGTAACGTGATTTCACTGCTAACTTGGGATGAAAATGAAATTACATGGTGATTAAAAAAACGTCTTAATCACTCTGAATTTACATGCATTTTCATAAAAATGCCACAAGCATTCGCAAACTTAAAGGTTTCTTTAAAAAATACCAAATTTGTCAGCTTGTTTTTTGCTTATAACTTGCAGAGTTTTCTTTGAATGTATATGAAACTTACATAATATGTAACAATTTGTTAGAGAAGCTTTATATTAAAATGTGAAGAAAATACGTTGAATAGTAAACGTGATATTAGCATTTGTAGTAAATAATTTTTCACTGCGCATGCGCGAAAGGTAGCATGATTTTTCTTTCACAACTTCAGAACCATATATATAGGACAACTGTTATAAAAATTCCAGTTCAATATCGTTAAGATTCAGAAATATATCGGCATTTTGGCCAGAGCTGTTTTATTTTAAATGCCATCTGCCGCCTCCAGAGGGCGTTTCCGACCCTATGTTCCTATGTGATTCTGGATGCTTATCGTATACCTGACCTACCCTTAAAGTCTGGCCACGTTTTTTAAATCACCCTGTAGATTCCTTTAAAAGTGATAAATACATAACCTTCTCTATTAGCACAAGATGCTGTACAATATATTGCTATGATATCCTCACGCTATTGTGTGGTATTCAGAATATCGAATAACATCGTGAGGTTATCGTACAATATCTTGTGCTAATAGGGTTTTATTTAATTTTACAAAACGATTAATATAAACTTCAATATAAAAATAGTTATGTACAAAAATATTTTGGAATATTAGAAACCCAAGTTACCTTTTAGACAATGACGTATAAAAGAAAATGACGGTTAATCGAAGTTTAACTGCAAGTTAAAATCATGAAAAATGCAGATAAAGAAGAAAACACTCTTTTTCCATTCATTTAAAGTAGGTTAATATTATTTTGTTTAATTTCAGAAAATATCTTATTTTCTCACTCACCCTGATAAAATAAAACCAAATCCTCTCCTATTTTTCATAGTGAATTCGATGTATGACAATTCAAATGTTTCCGTCCATCCCTGAGAGCTTCTAAAGATTAGGGATTCCACTACAGTTCCCGATACTTCGTAATTGTGTCCTGAAATTTATTTACAAATTAACAGTGAAAATATATAGACAAAAAATTTTCTTTCAATAAAGAACAACATTTATACTCATATTTCAGGTAAGATTATGCCATAGCTATAATAAATGAATCAAAAGAATTCAGTCGTTCGAAATAACAAAAATGTTGCCTAAACACATTTTTATAAAATCGTTCTAAACATTCCTAGTTTAATATTCAAGATGAAATAAAATATACAAATTCGGAAAATATGACATCTATATTCACATAAAATATAAAATCCGTAAGAAATATTGAAATAAGTAACTGAATAAAATCACGAATATGTAACGATAATTGATTAAATATTCAATAGTAAACTGGAATCGGACAGCGTCAGAAACAGAGACTGAACTCTAACAGCATTTTCACATTATCTGTCTGTCCGCGTTCACGCCTTCTCCACTTATATACCTATGCAAAGCGTTCAACAACAAGAGAAAAATGCATATCCTCCAACAAATCAAACAAGCAATCCAGACGATCCCAGATATCTCTATAGATTCCGGCTTCATCATTCAGATATAGGGAAAAGGGAGACCCTCTCCACTACGCAACTTCTTGTCACATGACATTCTCTTATCATTTTACAAAACCAAGTTCAGAAAATACTGAACTTTGGTGGAAAAACTTATGTCAACTAAATTATCAAGAATAAATATAGCTAAACTCAGCTTTCCTCACTGAAAATGAGAACCTCATAAAACAGCCACCGGACACAACCAGTTCATCCGATTCCGACCCAGATTTCTTCCTTCACCAAGACCTCAGACTTATTGGACTAAGACCCTCTAGAGGTTCACTACCTAGGACCCTAATCAGTCTTCCTACAAGTATATAAATGCAGAGAACTTTTGAGACCTGTCTTAAAATTGTTTTTGGTTTGCGAGTCTTTCTTTTCATATGCAAACACACATTTTTCATCGTTTTCATAATTTTCACATGTTTTTCGTCGATGTTAAAACACTGTATGTAACCCCCACCCTTTTTTTGTTCAATAAAGCTTCCACTCACACTCATCCAAACTGCAAACCGGAGATTTTTATCTCTGGAGTCAGGAGTGTGTCATAGTGTAAAGTAAAGTAAAGTCCTGTCCCTGAAAATTGGTCTGCCCGTCTATAAGTATCCAACTGATGTGGGTCATTCTTCTAGGTGTTCTACATCAGAAAGACGATTGCTAACACAACAAAATACAAAATAAAATAATTTAAAATGTGGAAAATTAGAATAAATGCGGGATGCAGTAATAAAAGATGTGCTCATGCAAATTTTCTTTTCCACGCCTGTTCGTCACGTGATAGCGCTGATAGAGATTTAAAGGATTTGACGCGCGTGGAGAGCTGTTCCAAGTGAAAGTTTTACGGGAAAGATTCAATTGACGAACTTAAAATTTTTGGTTTATCTTCCCGAGAGCACTTAGATGATTTTACGCGTTGCCGTGTATTATTGGAAAAATCACATAAAGGCGAAAAATAACATGATGCCAGTTGGTTTCACATCGCTCACAGCGTTGTTTCTAGGTTAAGCACTTTTTCAAAGATACCGCTCTCGTTCATATGCATTTTTCCTTTTCTCCGTACACAGCATCAAATAGACACTTTTGTCCTTTCAGATGTTTCAAAATCTTCTGTATTTTCCAGAACAATAAATGATCTTTATTTTAAAGTCCGAACAGTGTGGAAACAATGTTTGATTCTGGTGGGCCTCCACCCCCGCTTAATGTTATGCTGCATTGCAATTTGTGAACCGTTCTCAGCAATTGTCCAGCAGTGTATGCTGAAATAAACTTTCACCTCTGATTCCGTGCGTCTCAGCAGCGTGTGAATGATTTGAGCATCCCAAAAATTCCAAAAAAGTCGTATAACTCCGAACACATAGTAGATGATAAGGAAGATACCTTTGTATATATTACAGAGTACAGAACATATATCTACACTCGAATATAAAATCTGTGACATATTTCCTTTTCCGTTCTCTTCCTTGCCTTGCTTTTCCCTGTTTTAATATGGTGAGAGAAACTTTTCCATCAAGTCTTCATCCATGTTCATCAGAAATTTTTAAAGAATTAGAAAAGTTTCAGAAGGTTTCTTTCCGATTTTTGTAAGTTCCTTCCTTGCATCTTCTCCCGAATCATAGATACATGTATCCTGCAAATCATTGGTGAATTTTCCATGTTCTGGTACTAAGCACGGTGACCCGTACACCACAATTGTTTATATTTACTAGAAAGATAAGATACATTGGGTAGAGGAGAAAAGAGTATTTAGGAAAAACTGATTGCCTCTTCTGAATGATGAATGGAAGCGGCGAATCTGAGAAAAATGGTAATGATATGATACTTAAAATGCGAAACATTAAAGAATCAAGATTGAACTATAAATGGTCTCATTACTTATTTCAAATAATAAATGAAATTCTTAAGAAAAAATATCACAGAAACTATTATTTCATTACTAGACTACTATTATTTCATTTATTAAAAAATGTGACTTCTAACTATCTCTTAGTGTTTCAAAATAATTGCACTCGGAAAAAACATAACCTCGCTATGTTAGAAGCAGATTTTGACAAAGTAATATGTAATATAGCATGTCCATTGTTTATTCTAATCGTGGCAAAACAGCTAATTTCTAAACCGTTAGAGATAGGCATATATATCCAATGGAAAAATTCTTTAAATGACATAAAGAATTCCATTTTATGTTATACTGCTG
The DNA here is from genome assembly GCA_013235015.1 of Araneus ventricosus. NCBI lineage: Eukaryota > Metazoa > Arthropoda > Arachnida > Araneae > Araneidae > Araneus > Araneus ventricosus. Next base: position 52,135 of record BGPR01002085.1, read on the forward strand.
AAAAAATTACGAAATCTAAATGTTTATACAGACCCATAGTTCTCTTGGTCATATTTAGTAAAATACTTTTACACACTAACATTTGAAAAAAAATAGTTCTACCCTTCTGCTACTAAAACCGACCGAATTCTAAAGTTTTGAATATCGCTGTTTTAGAGAATTTCAATGGCCGCCAACTTAAGAGCGGCGCTTGCTCGAGGTGGCCATTAATCGGCTTAAAATGATGAACAAAAAATAACTAACAAACATCTCAAAAATGTAAACATCATGCTTTATATTATTCCTGTGGCTTTATACAAGACTATAATGAGTTGTTACCTGTTGAAAAATGTGCTTCGAAAGAACTTCGTGTGTTATTAGCAGTATTTGGTTTAATACTGATTTCTAATTTCTCCAGTGGTTGGATTTCTCCATCTTGTTCAGCGATGAATCCCGCAGGCAAACTAGTTAAGTAAATTGGAAATAAAATATGAAATGTGTTGATTTGATTTCTTCGAAGTAATCAGATTGACATTTTTACATCAAACTGATTCCTAATAAATTTTAAAAAAATATCTTACTTATTGCAAATGTGTGGTACTGAAAAGTTTGACAAATGAAAATGCATTCCATTCTGAAAAAGAGAAAACAAAATTACTTCAAAACCACAAAAGAGCCGTTTATTTGTATTAGGATTGTTCCATAATAAACAAAACAAAGGTTTCCATGAGACACTAAGGTATAGGTCAACGTATGGCGTACAGGTCAACTTATGACGTATAGGTCAACGTATGACGTATAAGCCAACGTATGACGTTTCGGTCAACGTATGACGATAAGTTCATAACTTCAGGGAGAAACTATTACAAAAAGTACGATTGATAGAATTCGTAGTCGGCTGATGCGAAGAGAAACATAATAATCAATGGACTGCTCAGTTCAAATTCGTCATTACTTTTTCGAAGAGCTTATCAAGCAGCTTAGTTTAGTTACATAATGTCACATTTCAATGCAACACGAGGCCATTTCGAGCCGGATCTTGAATATTTTAACCGCGATAGATGACAAAGACTACACCTAGGCTGACACCCTTCCGTCTCTTCAAACTTCCACACCACAGCAGCGAGACGGCGTCTGACCATCAACACCAGATTTAATGTGCACCAGCCCACACACACGGCGAAAAAAGCCATATGAGTAAGGCGAAGGCACGTACCAGACGAGAGCTGTAAAAACCGCAGCTCGCTTGCTTCTAAATTCAAAGGGGGAAAGCGAAGCTTTTTTTTCTTTCGCTTCAACGCTTAGCATTGCTCAGTGCGCGAATTTCGATCTTTAGAAGGAGCAAATCTCTTTGTAGCTCTGGTTTGTCTCTCTATTAATTGTTGATCGATTTTCCGTCTTCCTTTTAGGTTTTTATTCCGTTTTTTGTCATTTTCGTTGATCATTAAACTCTGAAAGTGGGAAAGTAAACCAATTAGAATGAAAACGAAAATACAAGCTTTTAAAATAATTTCAGGGGGGTTGCATCTCTGCAGCCCTAATGGACGAGCCGACTTAACTTTTGAAGAAACTAGACCGATTACAAGAATACGCAATACCGATATAAACATAAAAAATACAAAAGAATGAAATAAAAACTACTGCATCTTTAACATTCAGTCTTCTATATCTGTTAGTTCATTATTTATTGAACAACTTTAATAAATCTCAGAGGTTCATGATGTATAGCTTACTGATGGAGAGTTTCCGAGAACAGTTGTGAATCTGCATCCAGCGGCAGCGTCATATTTTCCTAGAAAAATATTAGAATACTAAATGCATGTATGTTTATTTTATTTATTTAGATTTGCTAATATAATATGCTCAGAACTTACCAAGATTTCTGATTTTTTCTCCAAATAAATAGATTTCATAATCTGGTCCATCATTCACAGAAATAGTTCCAGTAACCACTCCAGTTTGAGCGTATAAGTTAAAAACATCATTAAACCTAGAAAATCATGAAAATTAATATGTTACTTAGAATTCTCTTTGAAAATAACGTATAAAAATTAAGTCTCTTAGAAGTATATATCGCGGAAACAATTTCAATCATCGAGTTAGTTTGCATTCTTTTGTTGTTGTCTGTTTACCAGAAATCTATTAAGGTGGAGGCAAAAATAAAATTTTTCATCCGCGTATGAAAATAAAATGACCAGATTTTTTAGCTGTAATCTGAAACGCTTTAAAACCTGAACGTGCAATCCACGATGCTAGCTCGAGGAGGGATGGACGAAAGGCTGTGAATGAAGGCGAGTTGGAACCCTAACCCTGTCACTTCGATGTGCCTTTTCTCAAAATCTGTTATAGATTCATGTTTGAAATTTTTATACTAGTAAAGTACACATTACTCATTATACTGAAATGATCTTTTTTAAAAAAAACTCAAAACTTTATTTTTTATAATTTTTTTGTGTCAAAATAGGGTTAAATGTCACTATGTCTAATTAAATATTTTGTAAATTTATAAAAAATTAACCAAAACTTATTTTCAGTAAAATAAGAAAGGTGTACCTTACTTCTATAAAAAATTTCAAACATGTATCTGTAAAAGATTTTGAGAAAAGGTACATCGAAGTGGCCAATTTAACATTTTTTTTGTTTTGACACAAAAAAAATTTATAAAAATATTTTTGAATTTAAAAAAAAAAATCGTTTTAGTATAATGAGACTGATGTACCTAACTTGTATAAAAAAATTTCAAACGTGAATCTATAACAGATTTTGAGAAAAGGTACATCGAAGTAACAGCGTAGGGTTAACGGACTTAGGGTTCCAACTCCTCTGAAGCGAATCAAATGACTAAAACAATGAAAAGTAAACTATTAAGAAGCATTAACAGTGTGTTTTACTATTAATTTTCCTTCAAACAGATTCACCCTCAGTAATGATATTAGGATGACTCTATTCCACGTCTATAGTAAAGCTGGTAATAATAATTCATCAGAAGTCATTTTTTTTTAAATTAAACCACCTTAGTTATTTCTAAAACATTTTAATATGAGATATTTAATAATTAAGGAAAACCAGGACAATCTGGGAGATTCTATTAGAAATCAAAACAAAGGACATTTTTCAAGCCAGGACAAACAGTCAAAAGTCGGGATTCTACGAACTCATAAGGGATGTTTGATCTCTTTAGTAAAGAAATTGTTCTCTTCAGATTTCCAACTTTCAAAAGTTCTGAAATTACGAACTTTGGAATAACTGCGGGAATATTGTAGTTATAATTCTTCTCTCTGGCTTATGTTCCAAACTGTGCAGACGTGGGTTCGAGTGGCCTGAAATTTGCATTGTTTTAATGTTTATTCCTCTGCTTTAGATTTCGACTTCTTTAAAATATTTTACTTCATTATTATTTTTTCTCTTTATTTTCCTTATGATTGTATTTTAATTTAAGCTTTTTGGTAATTAATCAATATTTTGTGTTTAGGAAAGTTTGAAAGTGCGTATAGGAATTTGAAATTGTGAGAAATTTTGTTGGTTATTTTAACCTTTTTTCCTATGAAGCAGTGTACTTTGTGAAGGAATTTTGTACTCGAATTTGCTGGCGTTCTTCGGAACTGTCAGTGGCTCGATATTTGTAGGTCCGTAAGGACAGGTCAAATTACTAGTTATTACTTCATTATTATTACAAAGTAAACAACAAAATATTAGTGAAGAATCAGTAGTGAAGCTATTGAATTTGATACAGTCAATAGCTAGATTAATTTCTTCTTTAAAAGGTATTCATGATGGCGCGAGCTTATTTATAGAGGATCCAAGTTGAATCAAATTGGATCTTCAACACTTTATGCAATGAAAAAGACCAATTGACCTAAGACCAAAAACATGAATCTTCGGTTCGGTTGGCTAATAACTGAATCCGATTTCAAGCCGAAATTTTCCAATATCAAAGTGTTAATCAAATCGTCATCTGTTGAAACCATGAAGCTGTTTTTCGTATTTGTTTCTAAAAATTAATATTTCAACACTGCAATGTCGTATTTTAATCAAAAATGAGAAGAAAAATCACAAAAACAGTTGATATTGAAAAAGCGGAAGCAAAAATCAATATTTAATAATTGTATAAAAATTCCTTGGTTACTTTTGAATTGGTGGGACGAAAGGTAATGCCCAATCCGATCTCACTATTGCACTGGTAATTTCTTGAGGATTGGTGTCAAAAGTCAAATCGTACACATCCGACGATGCCTTCCATCTGTATTCAAAATAAAAAGAACGAAAGAAACATGCTAATTTGAATTATTTATTCAATGTTCAGGTAATTAAATATTTTTTATACTTAATTAGTTTGATTCGTGATAAAAAAGCAGCAGTATCTCAATTTCTATTAATGGTAAAAGCAGCATTTAACAAAGAAAGAATTTCTAAAGGAAAAATATTTCATTATTTTCCTGTGACACCAATTTCTTTGTAAACACGATTTAATAATACAAATGCCCAAATATTAAACATCAAAATAAGAAATTCCATGAAAATGTTGTTCTGGAAAGTATATGGAAAACTAATTATGCTATTTATGTAATAAATTATATTAAAAACTATTAATACTTTAGTTCAAAGAGTTTTATGACCGTGTGAGGCATCAGCCGAAATTTTTTTCCTATACTTTTTAGAGGAAACTTTATATCGCCTAAGGAATAAATTTATTAAAAATTTTTTAAAACACACTCTTATTATTGTTCTAAAATAACATTTCTTTCATTTTAGCTATTAATTTATAATTAATTGTCATAAATTCAACGAAATGTTGAAAACAATTTATTTCTCAAATTCCTTACTAGGTGGCTTCCCGAGTACGCAACTTTTAGCGACTGTGCTTTTAAGAAGTTTCTGTTATTTGTTTCATAAAATACTATGTTCCTTAAAGTTGTCTATTTTCTTTCATTCATGCCTTTAATCATTTCAGGATACGGTAAAAGTTTCACTACAGGAAGCAGCTCTTCTTTGCTAGAATTATTGCCATTCTTTTTATTTTGATAGTATGCATTTCAAGAAATATTCTATTAATTCTTAAATTTTGTGCGAAAAGTTTTATAACGTCTTGAATAAAAACTTCCCGTTATTTAATTGTTAAAGAAAAATTAAAATATAAGAAACTCCAACTGAAATATAAAATATTTGTAAATGTTGTTTATATGAAATCTACCTGTATACTCTATAAGAATTTAGCTAGTTACATCGAATTATTTGTTTCGAAAAAACACAAATATCCATTTTGCTTACAATATTGTGTTATCCTTTCAATCCTATAAAATTATTCCAATTTTTCTTTCACCATAAAAATGTTTCATATTCTAATATTATTAATAGATGTTTCATTGCTGCTGATCGATTAATTTCCAGGACATAAAATTTTTTCCTGTATTTTAATTACCCAAAAAATTAAACTTATGTTTGTCAGAATTTCAAAACAAGTTTTTAATAATCTTATAGGCAGAAAATATTTTAATTGAAACATCCAAAAATCGCTTACGAAAATGCGAATTTGACAAAAACTAATTCTTCAACATCCGTCTTGTCTTCAGATGTTTCTCTGTAAAAAGATATAAGAAAATATTCGACAATAAAAAGAATAAGGAACATGATGTTAAAAGAATAATTGAACAGAAAAAATATGAGATTAAAAATAATCACTTTTACACCGTAACTTACTTCAGCAATCCACAATAATATATTCTCCATCTTCTCATCGGACACACATAATGTATTTGGAGTTTTCCGCAGGAAAATATTTGACAGTCTCCATCGGATGATTGTTGATATCCCACAGTTTCTGTTAGACTGTACGTTTTGCCAGTAGCTAGTTTCAGATATATAAAGGCATCGGCTTTTTGGTTAAGTCCTCTTGATATACGCACAAAGAAGCTTTCCGATTTTGAATTCACTCCATAAAAATTAACTTCGTCTGCCGCCTTCAAATAAATAAAAGTACAAAAAATTGCAGATCTTGAACATGAAACAGTCAATATGGAATATCAGTAAAAGGCAGTTTACAAATCTATGCAGTTACAGTGGCGAAGCGACAGCGGGGCAAGTGAGATATAGATAACCCGGGCGCGAATCTTAGAGCGAGTCATAGAGATAAAACATTCGTGTGTTTTATGTCAGTTTCTAAGCCAAATCTGATGAGCGGGCGAAAAATTCCTGCCATGCCTCAAACGCTGTTTACACTTACAAAACATTGATTATGATAGGGAACGAAATAGTCATTTTATGCCCCAGGCACCAATTACATTCGATACGCCATTGTGCAGTTATGAGATTGGGAATCAGCACCGATTTAATTTAATTGACTTAACGTCTCTTTTCGAAGCTGCACGAGGGATATCTTTGGCTTTATCACTTAATGTCTCTTGATCGAGCATCACAGTTTCCTAACTTCCACACATCACCATTTTTGAGGGCATTTGATCTTTGTCTATTGATTTAAAGTTCAGTGGGGAAACATACACGGTGGACCTCCATTGAATCGGTAACGAATCCGCGTTCCTCTGACAGATGAAGCCAAGACCTAAATGCCAGGTCACCGTGGGCCTGGAACTAAGTCAGAAATTCACACCTTTTCGATATAGATGCTTTCACAAAGCACTACAGAAAAAAAATTAATGCTCCATTTTACCGAAATTTATTATCACATTACAAGTAGTATGTTGTCTAAAAAATTGGAATTGGTTCCATTTTACACAGCAAAGATACATACTGAGGTCAAGTCTGCAATTGTGAACCCGAAATTAACGAACGCCTGGTTAATTCCATATTGTATAGCTGTGTATAAATATTTCTAAATAAAAAAATAATAATAACACTTGAGATTTTCAACTTACTTCTTTTTAAAAATCACACAAATTCTCTCTGAAACTAGTACAAGACTACTTAATTTTTTATTGAGTTGTACGAAGCCTAGATTAGTCTAAATGGAATCATGGTAAAATCTGCAGAGACTTTATCCTTAACAGCAAGAGAACAAATAAATTAAAAGCGAAATTAAATAAATAAATAATCCCGTTGTTTTCTCTCCCCTTTTTCTTGTATTCATATGCATAGTTTATATCAGTGACAAAAATGAATGTCCTTATATGTTTTACACTCAGTGCTATCAATAAACGAGCTGGAGTGTTCTCCTCTCTCGACTTCCATGCATACTAGGCACGTCTTAGTATAGGTCCATCGTATAATTAAGAGAATCGAGTATATATTTTGGAATAGTACCTCTTTTCATTGACCTTTTGTGTCCAATACATGACACTTTTCTACAATGTCTGTGTCAAGAGCACATACACAGTTTCAGTCATCAATCTCATTGAGTTTTTGAATCATCATATTCACATACACGTGGACGAATAGACAGACAATCTTCTGTTAATGGATTTGGTTCAAAATTTAACACTGATCTGATATTTTGGTGTGTCGGTAACGCATGCGCATACCTACGAATAGATATACCGACAATCAACCTTGTGATGGTTTTGGTCCACATTTTGACACACGTCTGCATTTCAGATAATAAAACCATGTGTCACATCTTATTTATTTATCTTATCGTGTTTTGCATGCACACGAGTGGCCAGGCAGTCAGATTTCCCGAAGACGGATTTCGTCCAAAATTTCACAGAAATCTACAATTTGGGGCAAATACCGCATGCCAAGTTTCGTCCGTCTAGCTCGTTGTGGCGTTGATGTGTAAATGGGCAGACAGACAAATAGAAAGACATTTGAAGTATTTAAGAAAAAATTATTACATATGTCAAGCCTTGCTGTAAAAACCACCTACTAAAATTCATCCTGCTACCTCATTTTGTTTTTGAGCGATTGAACACTCAGAGGGACAGACAGGCGTAATCATAATGTCGAGGCCGAATTTTCTGATGAAAATAATACTTCTTATACCTCGCATACGAGAAGTGAAAATAACCTTAAAAAATTCTAATGCATCTTTTCCAGGGACATTTAGCAATTTTTTTTTTAATTTGTTAATTTTGATGTCTTTGGGATATATCTATGTATTATATAATCAGTTCCGTTGCAAACTCCAATACATATAACATAATTATTCGGGGAATCAGGGGAAGTGTATATGTAAATTTTAATATAATTTTTTTAGTTTATAAGAAAGAACAAGTCAATACTAACATCTTGTAAATGAGATTCAGGAAATGGCGCTTCTATCTCCTTTTCAAACTGGGGCACAATGTATCCTAATTTTACTGGGTCTCCAATGGCATCGATGTCATAAAGGTCGAACCTTTTATGGTGGAATGCACTGCGAATGCGCATCGCAACATACGCTATAGCCCATTTTATCCAGAAAATAGGATCTGTAAAGGAAAGTATAATTAAGTGGGATCTTAATAGTTACAAATACATTTAATAAAAATTGTTTTTAAAACACGCATTCATTAGTGTGCTAAAATATAAAAATTTTAATTTAAACCCTGTGATGTACCGTGGTCGAAAATGGAAGATTACTTATTTTTAATTTTTACATTTCTATGAGGTAAGTAGGAGAAAAAATTAAAGGGGGTTGAAAAGCTGATCAGCTGATGTTTCTAAAGCATCCAAAATTTTTGGTTTTAGACTTGATTAGGCCTCTTTTTTCTTAAATGAAAGAAAGTGGGCGAGGTATTTAGTGAAACAAGCCTTTTTCAAAAAAATTTTAATTTTTTTGTAATTTTTTTTGTGCGAAAAAGCGGTCTAATTTCATTATGACTAATAAATATTTTGCACAAAATTAAAAAAAATTAAAAATTTACTAAAAGTTTATAGTGTAATGAGAAAAATTATACTTTATTTATATTAAAAATTTCAAGTAGAGTATAATAGATAAAAAGTATAATAGATTTTGAGAAAGGAACATAGCAATTGACCAGTTTAAAATTGTTGGTATAGCAGGTTTCCAGATACCCTTATTTTTCCTTATCTCACCACTTTGAGCTATTGTAAAACTTTAGTCACTGCAGTTTTTATCAGTTCCTTGTCATATGTTTACTCTGATACAGCAAAACTTATTCTTACACTACTTTTATTAGAAATTCATAAGTTTTCAGTGGGAAATTTAAACCTTGACCTCAAAAGAGAAGCACTCGAAATTTCTTAAACTGTTCTATTTTGCAGATAATTCGCTCTTGACGTTAGCTCTTTATTTATTGCTGTCATTATTGACACTTCAGAAAACTGATAACACTTTATTCTGACTACGGATAAAGTACTGATTTTCTCATTCGTAGACCCGATCCACTTTGTCACTAGTCTTGTGCAACGTTTCAAAACAAACGAAGAAGAATCGATAATTATGCTGATTAAATGTTTCGATAACTTTCCTTTAATATTCTTTATAGGAAAAATTAGTGAAAATTATTTTACTCTATATTTTCTATTTAGACGTTTATTTTTTTTAATTTTAAGAGACTATATTTCTTTCAGAGAACTTCAGTAATATTCGCTACATTGTTTAGTAATAACCCAAATTTCTAGATTTTTCTTTCTATAGGAGTTTATCCACCAGTTTGCACTTCATATCAGGATTTTAAGTAAATACGACTCGAACCGTCATTATTGGGTAGTTTTCGCAAATCTAACTTTTTAAGCGCTTCTAAGAATTCTTGCTGATTTCATTATATATTTTAATTTATCTGTAATTATATTTGTAGAGACAAATTTTGTAATCAATTTTTGCTAACTTCCTGATGTTTTAGAGCTAAATTCTGTACATTTATGTGTTCTATATAAAAATGTAATGTTTTAATAATTTCTGAATTTAATTATCAATTAACTGATAAATATAATTAAATTTAATTTTAATTGCATACAAGTGGCGCCACCTGGTGTAAAATTTCTGAAAAATTTTATTTCAACATTGTGTGATATTTATAATAATGAATGATTAATCAGAAACTAAAAAGTAGAAAATAGTTTTAATTTTTAGCGCACTAATTAAAACGTGTTTAAAAAACATTTTTATTAAATTTATTGGAATTATTTTATTTTAGAAAAATGTAAATTTAACTACAAGACTAAATTGATAGTTGATTTTGCATTTATCTAAATTGAAATAAAGTCAATATGCTTAGTTAACTTTTTAACTATATAAATATATATTGCGTTGATAAACCATGTACCCAAACACTCCATTAAGTATAAAAAATATTTTGTCCAGATTTAATCACAACTTTATTATACGTTACATATAAAGTAACGAAATTTTCTGAACTTAAATGGGTAACGCTTTAAAATCCGCAAGAAAATCCCCACACATTAGCTAACAGGGAAGGACAAAGGTTATGGATTGTTGAGTTGCGTACACATACACAGATTTAAATCTTTTGAAAGCATTACTATTTAAATTATTCAAAATTTAAAAAAGGGAGATATGAAAAACTCTAACAGTATATTTTGCTAACTTATTATTTTTTTCTTCAGATAATTCGTTTGTTTAGATTATATAAGGATGACCATATGAAAACGTATAGTAAAAAGTTGGGAATAATTTCTCGAAATCTTAACTTAACTTTAAATTTCTTTGACCTTTATAATTTATAAAAAAAATCTGGAATTTATGTATAAGTAAAAACCAGGGCAATCCGCGAGATTTTAGTCAACCCGTGGACATTTTTTCAATCTGGGACAAATACCGGTGTCATCTTATCACTTCCGTTATATATCAATTTACTTACAGTTTGCATTTTATGTATAAGATGTAAATTTAATGTGTGTTGTAATTTATCAGTTTTATTCCATTTTCTAAAGGGCGTATTTGATTTAGAGATGACTTAAAACATCATAGCATAATGTTAGTATAAAGTTTTCGTGTATTAAATAATGAAACAATCTATTGAAATGTTGTTTCCAGTGTCTTTTTTCACTCTTTGTACGAACTGGAATTAAAGATTACACTTATTACTTAACCATTGTTTCCCGTTTAGAAAAATGTATAAATGATGAGTTTAGTGAGACCTCTGAAACTCATATTTAAGAAATTAATATTCATTTTGAAAAGCCAGCTATAAAACAGTTTATAATTTTATCTTAAGCTCTACATATATTTTACAGAAAAAAAAGCAAACATACATAAACTTTTATAGTTAAATGAAATTAAAAAAAGTTTCAAATAAAAAAACTTAAAAAAGAAATCTCCACACATACCTAGTAGAATTGTGAATAATGTGGCGATAGATGACAGCACCATACTGATCTGATGAAGATTTTTTTCACGTGTCGTCTACCGGCGACGACGAGATGCAAGTAAGTCCCACTCGCGGAGAAACAATGGTGGAATTAACAGCTTAGAGATAAAAGGCATTTGCGCGATATCTTGTTTTGTCACACAATACTTTATCGAATAACAATCAGAGATAATTGTGCGAAGAAATCGTGCATAGTTTTCAAGTTACTCTGTTCGAGCTGTGACGGATGTCAAGGTCATTTTTCTAGTAGCCTCAAGTAGATCAAAAGAAGTCTTCCCTGTGGCATTCGATTGTGACTTCACCTATTGCACAACCTTTGTTAACGTTTGGATGTGAAAAAAAGAGGACGAACTGTATGGTAATCTGTGGATGCATTAGATGAATTAGACGCAGTTACGCAATAGGGAACTTCAGAATTTTTTTTATTTTTATTTTTCTAATCGATTGAAAATGCTTCAAAATAAGCAATAACATTTCAAAAAATTTCTAGGCAGTTTTTTTTAATATTTGCAATCAAAGTTCGTCTCTCAGATGACGCGGGAAAAACCGATTCATTTTGGCGCGAAACGGGTCTGACGTCACATGTGCCAAACAGGGGAAAGCTCCCGTTCGCTCGCTGAAGAGATTTTGCTTTTTTTTCTATATTTTCCGACTACCGCACCAGATAAAACAATGTCGGAAAAATACAAATATTGTATTGTTCCTAAATGTATTAATGCAACTATAACAGAATCCGATAAGCAATTTATCTATATTATATCTATTAAAATTGTATATCACGAAGCGCATTAAAAAAACAGCCTTGAACTCGATATCCGTTTTGTTTTGAACATAAGTATTAGGTGAGATTTTAATTATCAATTTTAAAACAAATAGATAAATTTAATAAATTTTCCTTCTATTTTATTACTTGGAATTTATAATTAACCCTTTGAGGGGCGGATAACGGAGGCTGTCCCAACTTCTTTAAGATAAAAAAAAAACTTTCTCTTGTTATTTTACTGCTTCTATTATTTCCGTGAATATTCAAAAGTTTCTTATTCTTAAAAAATTACAGTACCATTCAAAACTAATTAGAATATCTCAAATATAAGTTTCATTCATGATTCATTCATGATTTTTTTGATGAGAAAACCGTTTTCATTTGTAGTGCAAGAAAATAATTCACAGAATTTTTGATGCAAAATAAATCATTTAGATTCAATGAATATATTCAAATCAAAATCAGTCTTCAAAAAGTCAATTTAATTATCAATTATTACAAGTGGAAAAAGATATATTTATCGCACCGCACACCTAGGGATTGTAGGTTTGTACATGGTAGCCATTAAATTCCTGCATTAGACACATTCGGTCATGTTTGAATATTATTATAAATTTACTAGGGAATATATAATAATATTCCCTAGTATAGGGAATATATAATAATATAGTACCCGTCATGATATGACGGGTGCAAATTGCCTCTTCAGAGAACCCGAATCTGAGAGGCAATTTTCTGAATCCTCTTCGAGAGATTTCCCGTGAAATCTGACGCGTTTAAACAGATATATATGCGAGAGAAATGTTTAACATTGATTTAAAACAAATAAAATAAACATATGTTTTATGACAGGAAATATTTTTTAAATGAACATATTATTTTTTTTAAAAAACTGAAAACCGACAAAGAAGATGCCAGCTAAAACTCTGTGCATGAAAACCAACAACAATCTGCATCAAAATGTAATTAAAAGTGCAAAAAATTACCTTTTCATTAATATGAATTGTTGCTGTACATTTTTTTCTCTAATTTTAATGAATTTAAGCACATTTATCTTGCAAAAGCTAAGTAGCAGAAGAAGAAGGAAAACAACGACTTCACAGTAAAATTTATTATTCATTTAAGTGCAAAACATTAATTTTTACAAGAAATTTCAATGATGCGTTGAAAACTCTTTTGCTGTACATAAAATGAATTTCAGAATCCATTTTTCATCAGATGGAATGAAACTGGCTTCTCGTGTAGAAATAACAGCAAACAGTTATCAAAATAAAGGCGTTTTTTTTTAAATCATGGAATCAATGAATGGAAGCTTTCCTTCTGAACATCAGGATTTCTGTTTGCATCATTACTGTTCCGGCTTCGGCAACCTTTGCAAAATTCCTTTTTTCCCATCAAGCAGAACATAATCACCTAAAACATCAAATAAAATATTTTAAAGGGTGTTTTAAATTTATCATTTTAGGAGGCAGAATTCACAGGCTCAAGTTCTTTTACTTCCAAAATATATCTGTAAAACAAGAATGATTAGAGCGCGATAATTTTACCAAATTTATGATGTGGTATTTATTAATCAAATATAAAGATAAAAGAAGATTTGTTCACTGTTGAATTATTCACAACATTTATTTACTCATACAAACACATGCATGCACACACATACTTATAGATAAAAAAATTCTACTAAATAATTAAATAGTTAAAATCAAATTCTAATATTATGAATAGCTAATATGAATTTGGATTGGAAGTTCATTACCATATTATGGACATCCAACTGATTAAAAATTCACCATAAATAGAGATATATGTGTGATAATCATCAAACGAAATTTCTTACTCCAAAGTTATCTATCTCCTTGTATCCAAAATATTATATTCCCCCAAATCTGCATTACATGTTTCAGATTAAATATCCAGGAGAGCCGACTAACTTTTGGTTTTAGAGTATATATGCTTAAGATATATGTCTAAACAAATTTGGTTTACTCTTTCAGAGGCTGTAGGTTTTTTTCTCTTTCTAAATCAGTTTCTAAATAATAATTTTAGGTGGATGGTGGTCTTAAATTGTTTTATGAGTATACATTTTCTCATATGTTGGCACAGTTTCTAGTCTTCTTTCCAAGCGAATTTGTCCACGAATTAACCTCATTTTCACGAAGAACCAGCTGGAGTGGCCTCCCCGAAACTTTCTCGCATGCGACTAACACGTGTGTTGAGGGGGAATACACCGCGCTCCAGAAAACGCTCCAGTGTCCGCGCCTTTTTTCTGCGTCGTACAATGGGGAAAAAACCGAATATGCAATTTCAACGCCTTTTTTTAACCGATTTTAAAAAAAATTGGAGACAAATCTAACATTATGGTTTCAAGACTACATAAGAAATTTCATTTATCTAAGCCATTTTTGACGTTTACAATACTTTCTCTTTGTATACTTCGTATACGAGAAAGTAAAAATAAATCAAATTTGCCCCTTCCGTAAGTAACAACTTGTATGTTTTCTTTGATGATATATTGTCTAAAATTGCTATTATTTTAGGTATATTCCTTATAGGAATACTACTATTTGAACTATTTAAATGTTGTCTTGTGCAATTTTGACTAATGAACAAAATAACTAGAGTGATTTTCATTGAATTTGAATCAGTGAATGATATGTTGAATGGAAGGTGTAAATTTCGACTGAGTTCATAGATGTGTCATCCCGCTCAAAAAGATGGAAGTGCCTGAGGGGTTGAAGTTTTCATTTCTCCATAATTTCTTCACAGTTGAAGATAGAAAGATGATTCAAATTAAGCGAATTACTATCTCATCATAACGACCAGCTTTTGTACTGAATGCTTCTCGATAGCTGCAATTCCTTAGAAGTTAGGGGAAGAAAAGTGATTTTTCAGCCCCTAACTTCGACTGTCTTTCAATCTAGGCATCTGACATCTTATTGGAAGTATCTCATCAGTTCCTTTCCACCATCTTTCATCCTATGCATCTGACATCTTATTGGAAATCTCTCATCAGTTCTTTTCCACCATCTTTCAACCTATGCATCTGACACCTTATTGGAAATCGCTCATCAGTTCTTTTCCACCAACTTTGAACCTATGCATCTGACACCTTATTGGAAGTCTCTCATCAGTTCTTTTTCACCATCTTCAACCTCTCTAATACAACCCATCTGAAATTGGAGCAGGAAATAGAGAAGAGGAGTGAAATTTTCTTTTCCTTATATCCCTGGACATAAGGAATCTAATTTCGCCTTCCAGCTACCCGATAGGATATTTTTTTAAAATATCACACATACGAAAACGTCAAAGAAAAACATTTATAAATGAAAAAAGGTCTTCAGTATTTCCCAAGCCTTCTTTTTATTATTATTATTTGTTGAATGCGCATTTTAGTAGAGCAAAGTGATCATTTGCCGCAAACAATCTCATTAGCACGTGCTAACAAGTTGGAAAAAGTTATTATCAGTCTAAATATATTCTATATATTATTTTTAGCTTGAAGGAAGTATAATACAGTTCTTCCTATCTAGAATATTTTGCTCATATTTCAAATTAAAGAACAAAAGATAGAAAACTTAATGTGAAAAAATTTAAATACCTGTGCGAAATTTTCTTGTTGCCTCCTGCAGTCCGACAACGCAAGGTAAACCATACTCACGACTAACGACAGCTCCTATAAAATAAAACGGCCATGAAGAGAGACATATGGTGCCATATAACAAGTTGTGAGTTCATGTTAAGCTCATTTTATGTCTAACCATTTAATGAAGAATATTTAATGTATGTTTAAACAATCGAAAATTAAATAATCCAAACACGAATTGAATACAAAAAATCGAATTATTAGAAAAATTAAAAAATTATAAAACTTAAAATAACATGAAAAATATGAAGACAAGAAGTAGTAAATCAACGAGGGATAACAACAATCCTTTTAGCGCGCCAAACGCAGCAGCATCCAGTAACTTGCATCATACATTTTTAACAAAACTATTACTTCTGGTTACTATTCTGTTTCATATTTTTTTATAGTTTTTTCTTTTTAATGTTTTCTATTTTTAAATTTTCTATTGTTTTAACATTGTTAGTTTTGTTGTTTTCCCTGTGATGCGTAAAACACATATATAACGTCATTTACATGTAATTAGGTCCTCTCATAATTGTTATGGTCTGTCAAGCTTTTGACAAGTGATTTGATTATACCAAAAGTCCTGCATACTGTGTTTTAATAAAATGGTATTCAACAGTATGATGAAATGATTTTCATACTTTCTGTAAGTATGTAGTCAAAAGGCACACATAAAATTTATTACCTTTGATGATATTGAACGTTATGGAAATATGTAAATGTGTAATTTGAGTTGACTTAAAAACTTGTCTGGTTTCTAAATACATTGATTAATGAATTCCAATTTCAATAGATTTGCTATTTTTCTCAATTTTAACAAAATTCTGTCTTACTTAGGCACCCCTGTCAGTCAAGGTGTCGCTACAGGTTATGCAAGATAGTCTGTGAAAATTGAAGATGCTGCCTGCCTTAAAGGTTTGAGTTTTGCATCCGTAATCATAGAAAGATCGGAATTAAGATCGGAAGAGAAGAATTTATTTGTACGAGGTATATAAACTTTAAATTTAAAGCCTCAAATATATAATTTTAAAAGTTATTCGTTTACAACAGAAAAGAAAAAATCAAGGAAAAAACTAAAATAGGAAATATTCAAGGACTCAAACAAAATTCAAATTAATTTTATTTGAAAACTAAACTAGAACTAAAATATTCAAATAAATTTTAAGATTATTCGTTTTTAAGAAAATTTAAGATTTAAAAAATATGAGGAAAATGATCAAAGCCTGGGATTATCCAATGAAACTCAAAGAAAAGTGCAAATGTATTTGTCCAAAATAAATCTAAATTTGAAGCTACTGGTTTTAAAATTTAAATTGA